>OZ012705.1:79276370-79438078 GCA_963942595.1 Cylloceria caligata | reverse complement strand
CGAGGCACCTGTCGGTGTCTTTTGGCTCTCGCAGTTTGACGTTTTTAGTTCTTAACTCTGCCGTATCGACTGAGTTTTATAGCGAGCTGCGTGACATCTGTCGAAGAAAGTTCGAGGCTCAAAAGCAGTTTCCCGTGATAAAGCACTGGGTGACGGGATATTCTTCGGTTAGTAACGACAACTGTAATCGAAATTTCCACGTTTGATCTGTAGAATATAAACTGAGAATAGTGTGCCATCTGTCTAATTATTCTGCTGGATTCTGTTCTCGTAAATTAACCGGTGAATTATCCGTGGTAAATTAATTTCGGATACGAAGATTAGTTCTATCTCCGTTGCATGTGTGCACATCGTCTTAAGGCGAGGTGAAACCTCCATACTTACACAGATGTACTGCTTCTCTTTTAATCCGCCGTGAGCGCCATACTAGCCTATCTCTTTCGCGCTCATGGATGCAGTTAAAGGTTTCCCCTCGCCTTAAGGTGATGCGGTATTACTCGATCGGTAACCAGAACTGTAATGCAAATTTCTATGCTACGATTGATCGTTCGGATAAAAGAGAAGAACGATGAACTGCGTTTTTACCATTGTCACCGTTCTCATTTTTCATTTCATAGATCAATCGTGGTGGAGATATTCGCGATGGGAAAATGCTAATATCTTTCTCGTACGCATAGCAATCTGAGAAAGAAAGACGTAATGTAAAACATTGTTTTGAGGCGAAGCGAAACATCTATACTTACACTGATGTGCTTCTTCTCTTTCACTCAACCGTGTCCGCAATACTAGTTCTACCTCTTTCGCACTCATAGGCGTAAGTATGGAGGTTTCACCTCGCCTTAAGGGAAGGCGCAACCTCTCTCTCTCTCTCGGTCTCTCTCTCTCTCTCTCTCTCTCTCTCTCTCTCTCTCTCTCTCTCTCTCTCTCTTTCTCGGTCGTCTTAGCAATCCCGTGAACACCAACTCGGTCGGTAACAAACCTTTCCGTTAACATTTTTTCTAGGATATCAATCCTTCACAGATAATTAAAAAAAACTTTACATGATGCACAGCGTATCAAGTTATCGTGTTAAATTAATTTTTTCTTCTTAGATATTAAATGGAACTGGGCAAAAAAAATTGCTCGGGTAAAGCTTGTTAGCGACAGAGTACTTTCCGCCTGAGCCGCTATAAGTGCGAGTGAGATAGCGCCATTAACGATAACAGTAGAGCGAGACAAACCGAAAAAAATTCGTAGCATATCGCGTTAAGTTCCAGAGCCTTAAGCACGTCCTGAAAAATGTCATCCCTGTAACTCAAACATGAAAATCACCGAGTAAATATAAAAATAAATGCTTATCGTGTGATCCTTGACAGGGTTGTCATCTTGATAAAAACCCTAATGAAGCTAATTCTAACAAGTCTAAGAAGTGTTTTTAAAAAAAATTCTTAACAATAAAGCCAAATTGTTCGAACTGTTTGTCCTATGGTACGAATGGTCCTACATGGTAATGCATACTTCAAATATAATTATAAAATCTAACAGTTGCCACTTATATTGCAACAAATCAAGGGAAATCGTTGATTCTAAGATGGAGTCCTAATTTTTTAACATATTTCTGACAGATAAATGACATTTCCATTTGAATTTTAACGCTGATCCCAAACTGCGAGTTATCCTTTATTTTTTTTTTTTTTAGATAACGAAGTGTTCAAAAAAGTTTTAGAATTATCTTTTTTTAACAAAACGTATGGGACTTTTCCACTATAATTATAAAAAATTACCCATAGGCCTTCGAAGTGGAGGCGGATAGACTCGTGTCTCGGGCTTCTCGCGTCGTTTAATTTTGGAGCGTCGCGGTTACGAAAATAGAATCCGCCCCCACGAGTCCTATCAACCTCGCCCAAGTCTCGATCTCACCGATATCTCAGCATTTTGCATCTTCAAACGCTCCGTGTATATATCTATGCCACGAAATTGATTGAATTCGATATTAAGACTCTGAATTAGTTAAATAATTTGTTTCTTTTTCTTAATATTTAAACGATATTATCGCATAAAGGCCAATTTCGAAATTAATCTGGGGTAATCATTGTTTTAACATGCGTGGAAGGGAGAAGGAGAGATATGGCACAACGCGATTGGTTTGAAACTTAATTCCTAAAATGTTTTCTGTTCTTCAAGGAGGTTAGAAAGTATTCGGAACTTCAATATTTTTTTTGAGAGTAGCGACTCAGAGTCTCATTGTATTAAAAAAGAATTGTTAGCATCCTTGAAATATTAGAATTTTTTGAACGGTTATTGAATACACTATTTCAATAAATTAATTATTCATTTAACGAATTAAGTTTACTTTTTTTAACCCTTAAGCTTGGAATTTTTTCACCCTTTGCTATAGTAAGCGCTAATAAATGCCGAACTAGTTAAACGATGTTCGTGAAACTGATCAGAGTTTCAACTTCATAACCTAAAGATAAATACAACTTAGGCGACATTTAAAAATGACGGTGACAACATGACTGGATCGAAAATTAAAATAAATAATTGGATTTGAATGATTTAATTATTTCTGTGGTATTCTGAGATTGCTAATTGCGAATTCAGACAAGTCAATACTTATTTAATATTTAAAACATTTCGTATTTGGAATCTCTTCATGGAAGATATCTCAGTGAGATCGACTATTTCCTAACCTACCGGTTGAAAAAATTATTGAATTAATATTATTATGTAATTATTAGACAAATATGATAGGTGCAGTAATAGATATATCCATCAGTCTTCTCTTCCATAAAGAGCTCTGTATCGTATAGAAGAATAAGCCAAATGTAAGTGAAAATCTCAAAGTGTTAAGCGCCTAATAAGATTGATCGAGAAAACACAGAAGTATTAAAAATATTTTTTTCTTTCTGCTGTGATCCACCGATCGCAGGATAATATTTGTAGTGCGAGGTTACAAGTGAGACTGGAGAACTGCCAAGCCGACTAGAAAATTTTATTCTCCACGAAGGATAAGAAACTTGGTCGTCTTGGGAGTTATTATATGAAAAATTTAACAGATATAATTTTGTAAATTTTAGCCGAGGTCGTTGTCGTCATCCAAAGCTTCCATATCCGGTTGCCGATCGAGCGATCGATGGAGAAGTAATTCGCTTGAGAATTCTTATGGCCTCGCGAGGAGTAGGGAGACCTATTTCTTTTTTTTTTTCCAATGAAATCCGGAAACGCGAAAGCGGTCGAGCGTCCTATTAATATAACGGGCGAGGAGGATTCGAGAGGGCTCTGAGGCGGGTGGAAGAGTGAGAGCGGGAGATTTTCAATGAATCGAAATAAATCGGCGGAGAGGAGAAGAGCGAGAAAGGGGGAGAAAAACGAGCGCAAGAAAATAACGAGGGAACGGAAGAGGCGGTGGCGCGTGCGCGGGACACACAGCGTCCCGACATCCGCCGACGCCTTCTTGAATGAAACCAGGAGGAGCCAGTTCGCTTCGGAGCGTCCGCCCTCGCACTTTAAACGAATTTTAGAGACGACCTCACCCTCTCGTTGCTCGTTTAACTTGCCGCACGTCACGGTACAGAAAAGAATTAATTTTTATTATTTCTTTAACTCGATCTGATTGATTCAACGATTAAGTTTTATGATGCGTTCGCCACAGAAGTAAGAAGATATTGAGAACTTCCGGGTATGGAAATTACTGGAGTGTTAACACAGTCTAACTTTGTATGAATTTATCAAATAAAATTTTACTAACGAACCTTCATTTTGTATTTTTTAATTATCGTTGGGTGACTTTGCACACTTCACGGGCTCTTATAGATAAATTAAATTAAAAAATAGTAACCAAAAGTATTTCTGCATTTTTTTATGTTCCATTTGGATGAATTTTCGAGCCTCTATAGGTTAAAATATACAAATAACATGAAAAAGTTATTAACAAAAATTAGTTTTGTATTTTTTATTTTCGATTTGTGTGATTTTTGTAGATTTTTCAAGTGTACAATTAAATAACGAAAATATTTAACACTTGACTAACACTTATATAGTTACGAAATGAGAATAGACGAGCGAGTTGAATCTAACGTTAAGATTTTTTTTGGCGTTGAATCTCAGCGTTAATTTCTCGCTTATGAGCAGTGACAGAAGTATTTTGCTACTCGAATTTAACGGTCCAGTTGGCATAAGAGATTAACGATTGGAGACCAAGAGGTGTGGCGTACGTGAGTTCTCGTAAACGAAGAAGCAGAAGAGAAGTAGAAAGAGGAAACGGAGAATGACAAAAGAAAAGTCAAACGGGAACGAAGCTGAGCGGATAATTGTTGGGGTGGCAGTGGAATAGTTAGAGAAGCACGCGCGGAGAATCTCTGTCCACACTTAATCATCGAAACAACTACACAGTTTCGTAAAAGAAGAAGAAGAGACGTTAAGCCGTTGGTGTGGCTGCAGGAACCAAGAAGAAGAAGACGAAGAAGAATAAGAAGAAAAAGAGGAGGAGGAGGAGGAAGAAGAAAGGATACCTAATTATCGAGACTTTGGGATGTATTAGTTAGTCTTAGAGGAATCGTCTGGCACAAGGAATTCGCCCTGGCTCTCTCATCGGTCGACATGCCAATCCAAACAAACGGAACATTCGCGGAAGAATAAGATGAAGGAACGATAGCTATCGTTTCGCCACACGAATAAACAAAACCAGTTCTCTGTACTAAACACTGTTCATCACGATCGAAGAGATCCAGATAACGAATTTCGAATACGTGAGCAGAAGTGATTGTATGGGAGAGGGGGGGGGGGTACCAATGCAGGCTCAGTTCTAATGTTTCCATGAAGCGACATGAAGGAAACGATTCCAAGTTTCCTAACCATTTAGTCCACATTTTTCGAGTTAACAATGTTGAAATGATCATTCAGAGTTCTTTGCTGGAAGCCTTGCAGGATAGAGTCCGTTTGCTATCATAGAAAAGAAAGAAAAGTGGTTCCTTACAGTCATCGACAAAAATGAATCTTACGCGTATCGTCACATAGAAGAGCAAGTACAGCTCTGATATTGTAATTCTTTCTTAGTTATGTAGAAAAAACGGTCCATGTATCGACGTCTTCTCCTTTTGAAGATTACAGGAACTTTTATCAGATATCAAATGTTCTCTTGCTTGGGATTTTAAACGAAACCTCTCCTTAGTCACTTGGAAATAATTAAGGAGGAGTTTGATATACTACCAACTGATTGCAGTCGATTGAAGGCCTTGATAGGTCCCCAAAGGTAGAGTTTTAACGTCTCAATCAAACGTAATCTCAATCGGAGTCTAACGCACATGAAAAACGCTGCGATTGGTTCATTTTACGCAGGCGTAGAAATACGATGTTGCGATTGGTCCAATACGTGTGCTGCTCGTAATGACGCCGATTTTTAGCTTAGAGCATGGATCCTAACGGAAATTCAAAGTGATTGCACTAAGAGAATCAGCTAAACCGACGAATAATCCTAAGTTTTTATACGTGCAACAGCAACAAGCGATACACGCGAAGCAAAGAAACATTTTATCTGTTTTTATCGCAAGTGTCACTCGTCCCTGCCCTGCTTATGAAAGCCTAGCATTAGTAGAAACGACGAGATGCATGAAGGAGTAAAAACAATAAGCGGTAGAAGCAGCTGCATAAAGAGTATCTTGCGGATGACGAGATATCCGGATATACGGGAAGAAGGCGCGCTTCTACACGATTCTTGGAAAATCTAATTAGACTCCTCTATCCTCCACCGAGTTCAAGCTCTCGCTTATTCGCAGTTTTGCCTAAGAGTTAGGTACAACTAATACTCTCCAACTAGTATCATATGCACGAAGGAAAGCTTGCCCACACTTCCTTGCGTTCCATAATATTTTACTGAGCTATTATACCACTGAGTTATTATACTGAGTAAGTATAATTGTAACTGCATTAATAGAAAATAATTCATTGTGTTATAGAAGTTGTAATACACTTTTACTAACTTTTGCATTTTTTTTTTCTAAACAACCACAAAGGGAAACATTTTGAAGTACATTCTTTAAGGTTATATGCATATCTTTCAATCATTCGAAGCCTCATTCATATGACAATGCTCATTGGAAAATTCTTCTAAAAGACAAATTAACCTTAAATTGAGAAGAAAAGTAGCGAAAAACCTATTTAAACTTCTTTGTTTGTATAAAAACTTTTTTTAAAATCAAATACTCTAAATAAATCCAAAAATGTTTAAGTCATGTAAAAATACAACGGGAGTCCAGCAAATTTCGCCGAATTACGCCGTCCGCGGTGCCACTTGGCTCTGCGCATATAGTGAATTCTCGAAGCACTATAGCGCACGGTGTTTGTGTCTGAAGAATTTGTGTATTACTTTTGCTCGTTATTCACGTATGAGAGTAAAAAAGGGACATGTTATACTCGTTTAATCTCGGTTATGAGAAGGAACTTGTAGGTTTCTAGATAATTTTCAAATAAACATACCGCATAACGGGAAAGAGTGAGAATGAGAAAAAGAGAGAAAGAGAAGGATAACTTACACGACTATAAGTTATATAAGGGGAACTTTAAATATAGCCAACACTCTTGCTGGACCAAAGCCATATTCATATGTAGTAGGCATAAGATACTACGAACGTATATGTATATGTGAAGCGTATGCCCAACTCGCGCGGGTGTATAAAGTTCGTAAGAGCCGAGGTAATTGGAAGAGAGAGAATAAAAAAAAATCAACGGTACCAACGGTATAATTGCATTTTCACCTGTTTTTCATGACAGATTTTTTTCCAAGTATTATTATTAGTAAATCATTGTTTTGTTACGTTGGTCTATTGATTTATTCCTATTAGTCATTGTCTATCGTTTTGATTTTGCTATAATTGAAACACGAAATACGCATTTGTTCAAAAGTTATAGAGCAATGAAATTGCTCGGTCCGTCACACCATGATGCGTGTGTCGACCTATTCCACTAAAAATAAGTATAACGATCCGAAGTTAATGGACCAATAGGACTTTTGTGACAGGAAAGATAACAATTGGTGACAGAACAATAAAAAAAAACGTCTCTAGTTATTTGTAAAAAAATGTGAAATATCATTATTTATGAAAAGTAAAAAGAATTAAAGAAAAAAAAAATCAGAAGAATATCTTTAATTCGATATTTCCATTTTTTTTTTAAATTATGTCGAGCTCAAAATGGATATATTATGAATATAATAACAATAATATTTATATTTTTGAATGAGCAAAATTGTCGTTTTTATTTTTGTAAACGCTGTTGACCCGAACAATGTTTTTTTTAAATTTTTTTAATTAAAACGAAAACGGGTTAAAGAATTTAAGCAAATTAACATCTCGTGGCGTTGTTTGAGGTCTAGAGGAGTTTATACGAAATTATTTTTATCATTCGTGATTTTCTTCGGTAACTATTGTTCTCATAGTTCTCATTGGTAAGTGGATACGACTCCCTAAAACACGATCATTCCAAAACACGAATCTTTCGTCTTGTCGTAGCATTGAATAGTCACATAGAAGGAATGAAGAATAACAAACAAAACCACTAAAATTCATTAAGTATTCAAATTTTATTTCTTTTAATATGATTAACTTTTTTTTTTTACATATGCGGCATTCCATTTTTAAGGGCTTCCATTTTTTCTTTCTCATCGGAGAAGCCTTTCAGAATTTATTGCATTTTCATTCAATCGACACTGACGTAGTTGGTCGTCGTAATTTTTCGACAGCCTTGACGAGACGTTCACGTCGACGTTGCGAAAGCTCCAAGAGAAAAGATGAATTTAAGATAAATACGCAGTACGGTTGCTGGTGCGTTGCGTATCGCATAACTGTTTAGTGATTAAATTTAGACAAACCGTGAGGAAGCTAGCGAGAAGCAGTCGTAAAGTCGCTTCTCCTCTAATATATCGTTCTCTGCAGTATAAATGTATTGTACTTAAAAAATATAAATATGAATAAATAAATAAATAAATAAATAAATAAATAAATAGTTTACTTTTCAGAGCGAGGAGTTGGAGGAACAATTTCTTATTTTTGTACGAGGAAGGTCCGAGATGCTGAAAATATTGGTGTTGGCTGAGGGTTTGTCTTTTTCCGCTTTGCTGCCGCTGCGTATGAGTTCGCCAGCAAAGGGGAACAGGCCGATCCTCCCGCACCAGCGTCCAAACTCGCATCACCAACAAACTCATCCACGGAGCTCTTCTTTATTCTTTAATATTATTTTTAGTTAATTAATAACATAGGTTAAAATTACTTTTTAAACAATTACTCATAAAAATTCTGTTATTCGATTTATATATATATATTATTATCAATTATTAATCATTGATTCCTTGAACGCAGGGATATAAGTATATTTGGTACATTTCAAGGATAAATATGTTCGTTGAAATTCAAGAAGAAACTTTGTTTTTTATATTCAAAACGACAATTTTTTCGTAGAATGATGTATATTGAGATTTTTTGTCACTCGTTTCTCATCCAATGTTCTATAGAAAATTTGCAATTATTTTCATATTTTTATTGCCACATTATCAACATTTATTTTGTTTATTAATAATTTTGTGCAATTTAATCTTAAGTCGATATATCACTTTTAATTTTCGAGCTGGTGGAACTCGTATAATTAAACAGAATTTTTTAAATCTACATTCACCAACATTTACTTCGTTATTTAATTATTTTCTGCGATATAATCTTAAGTCGATGTATCTCTCTTAATTTCCAAGCCAGTAGAATACCTATGATTAAACATAATTTTCAGAAACTACATTACCAACATTTATTTCGTTAATTAATTATCTTCTGTAATGTAATCTTAAGTCGATATCTAGCTTGGAAATTAAGACGAGTCGAAACCTCAATACTTAAACAGATGTTCTGCTTCTCTTTCACTCCGTTATGTTCGCCATACTAGTTCTACCTCTTTCGTACTCATAGATGTTTCGCCTCCCCTTAATAATCACTCTTAATTTCCAAGCTAGTAGAACTCTTATGATTAAACAGAATTTTTTAAATCTACATTCACCAACTTCAATCTCAAGTCGACATATCTCTATTAATTTCGAAGCTGGAAAATGCTATATTATGCTATATTAATATGAACGCCTATAATTAAATAGAATGAAAAAAAAGAAACAATTGAATTGTTTATATAATCCACCATGAAGATTTTAAATTTATTAATGATGTCAGCTGTAATGAAAATTAATAAAATGGCGCCTGTTGGTACGATAAATTTATCAAAATGCATTCGGTACTTTAGAATTTCTCCGAATATAAATTGTCTAAAATATCAAATACGCGATGATAGGAGCTAGTAAATTTTGTTTTCAGTTATATTGCTCGGGGAAGTAGGAGAAGAGAGAGAGAGAGAGAGAGAGAGAGAGAGAGAGAGAGAGAGAGAGAGAGAGAGAGAGAGAGAGAGAGAGAGAGAGAGAGAGAGAGAGAGAGAGAGAGAGAGAGAGAGAGAGAGAGAGAGAGAGAGTAAAGCGTCCAAGGATTAACGGCCTATCGTCCAAGGATTAACGGCCTATTCCCGACTTCGAGGTATTTCGGTCCAGGCGAGTCTTCGTGTTCGTTAATAGTCGTCGACGGTACAAGTAAAAGCTCAGGGCGGTCTTCGAAACGCCCTCGCATGTACCATGTTTCGAAGAGCTTTTCGCGCTTCTCTTTTACTCTTTTTTTCATTAGAAAAAGGCGCTCCATCAGCTCGAGAATAACGTCGACGCATGCCTGCTGTACTTCTCGTGTCGTCTCTCTCTTCAATCAAACCTCGCGGTATCCCTTTGACTGTCTCCCTCATTCTAGTGTAGGCTCTACGTCGGTTCATCGTGTATACTAAAAAATTGTAAAGAGGCACAGCTTAAGCGTGTGCCCGCACGCGAGAGTGCATAAGAAAGATGCGAACACGCGGCTACAGAGCATTTGGTAAATCGTCACGTCGTCGATTTTAATTTTTCTGTAGACGCTATATTCGTATCACAGCTATTTGGTGAAAAAGCTTCACGCGGTGAAAGCTCCGATTATAAGCGACAAATGAATGTACATTATTCGTGGACGTTGAAATCCTCAAATTCTTTCGTGGCGTACATTTTCTATCAAGAAACACGAATGCGTCTCGGCACAAAGTTGTAATATAAGATCGATAAAAAATGAAATATCAACAATCTACGTTGGTAACACGTGTGATATATTGAATAACTTATTTTTTATTAGAATAATTTTAACCTAAGAGGTTACACATTATGTTAAAACGATGTACTTTCACTCGATCGGTAATACAGACTGTAATGCAAATTCTCTGCCACGATAGCTACTCTTCCGGATAAAAGAAAAGAACGGTTAACTGCGTCTGACAATTTTAACGTTCACCGTTTTCATCTTTTGTCCGAAACATCAATCGTTAAAAGAGAAATTGGTGTTGGGAAAATTCCGCTATCCCTTCCGACAAACAAGGTGCAGCTCATCATGTTAAGATGATGTACTTTCACTCGATCGGTAATACAGACTGTAATGCAAATTTCTCCGCCACGATTGCTAGACTTCCAGATAAAAGAGGAATACGGTTAACTGCGTCTGACAATTCTATAGTTCACCGTTTTCTTCTTTTGTCCGAAACATCAATCGTTAAAAGAAAAATTCGTGTTGGGAAAATTTCGCTATCTCTTTCGACAGCTGACGTGCAGCACATCATCTTAAAATCTACTTTCACTCGATCGGTAATACAGACTGTAATGCAAATTCTCCGCCACGATATCTACTCTTCCGCATAAAAGCAAAGAACCGTTAGCTGTGTCTAATAATTCTACAGTTCACCGTTTTCGTATTTGGCTCGATAGATTAAATCGTTGAAATAGAAATTCGCGTTGGGGAAATTCCGCTATCTCTTCCAATAGGCGACGTGCAGCGTATCATCTTTAGTAATAATAATAATAATACGAAGAATGAAAATAAGTTTAATGACGCTAATAATGAAAACAACAATAATAATTTTATAACAATTACAAGGAATAAACCCCGCCTTAAGTATATGTAAAAATAATTTTACAGAAAGAATAAATGCCAGCTGAGGAAATGATATTGGGAACCTTTGGATTTGGAGACTATTGTTGGATCGGCAAATCTGCTATTCAATCTCTAGGAACGGCAGTTTATCACAGTGCTGACCCGATGAACGCGTCCACGGAACTTGATGGAGTTTTAACAACCCCTACAACTATAAGCGCGATCGTAACTTCGGTTTAAATTTAACTCGTGGAAGAGGAAACACGAGCCACGGGACTCGGGAACGAGGAGAGGTTCAAGATAAAATCAGTGTGCGTGAAAGAGAGAGAGAGAGAGAGAGAGAGACCTATAGTTTTGTGGGGGCGAGTCTACTGGTGGATTAAAAAATGTCACCTGCTATCGAATCATTTCACAACTAAAGGTATTTATTTTTGAAATGTAATTATTTAAAAACTAATAAATAACTATGAACTGGGCAGCGGCGGGGGGGGGGGGGGTGGTTGCAGTACATTTTCTTTATTCAATAGTAGACAAAATATTATTGAAATCTATACTATACTATTGAAATAGGATTTTGTCGTTTTTTACTGTCAATTCATTTAAGAATTTGTCTTGTCGATAAAAAAAAGATTTTTAACTAACATCCGTGCTTCCTCCTCGTCGTAAAAAGTTTTTAAAAACCGAGGTGATGTATCCCCTTCAACGAATAAAAAGCCCGATGCACACCAAAGCGGCGCGCTGCGACGCGCATAGCAGCGCAGAGCCGCGACCAGAATCAAACCCGTATATTCAAATCGGCTAAAGCCCGATGCACACCAAAGCGGCGCGCTGCGACGCGCAGAGCAGTGCAGAGCCGCGACCAGAATCAAACCCGTATATTCAAATCGGCTAATGCACACCGGAGCGCCGCAACGCGCAGAGCAGCGCGGAGCAGCGCGGAGCAGCGCGGAGCAGCGCGGAGCAGCGTTGCGGCGCTCCGGTGTGCATTAGCCGATTTGAATATACGGGTTTGATTCTGGTCGCGGCTCTGCACTGCTCTGCGCGTCGCAGCGCGCCGCTTTGGTGTGCATCGGGGTTATAGGTGAGGTCGAGAGTCAGGCTGGTGTATAGCATTGAAATAAAACGATAAATTATTGAATTAAGTAGTAGCGCTGTTATTATTGTCCGACATTACCCTCAAGAAATTGAAGGAACGTTTGAAAGACGCGTGAATAACAACCAGCTAGGATGTGCTAAGATTGTAAATACTACGGACTAATATCCGACGCTTCATCTGAATCATTACAGTGCTTTTGAATTGCATTGCGATCTATCCCGAATCTCACGAGATAGTTGTTTTACAATGATATGTTGAATTGATGTTTTCGCATCTGTCTTACAGTCGTACGAGGATCACTTCGAGGACTAAAAGTGGATGAAATGCTGAAGATCGAATACAGTTTCCTCTCCATCTATTTTCTCAAGTTGGGAGCGATACCAACAATTTATCCTAATAGTGGAGAATGAACATTTGATGATATGTCATTGCAGAGAATGCAACTTCCACATGGCAATTACGGGGACATTTATGTAAACGTATCATAAATGTTCAAAACATGATATCAACATGTTGTAGTTGCGAATAATGATGTTACTGGTACTTCGTAATCGCTAAGAATTGAAGAGTCGAATATTTGTTAAAAATTGACATATTAACGTGACACAATGGCGAAAAATGACACGTCAGCACCGCATAAATTGAAAAATTAAACAATTGAAGATACCAACATGTTGTAGTTGCGAAAAATGATATATCTGTATCTCGTAATCGCTAAGAATGGAAGAAAGTGTTGAATATTTTTTGAAAATTAACATATCAACGTATCATAATGGTAAAGAATGACACGTCAGCATCCCATAAATTAGAAAAATTACAAAATTGAAGATACCAACATGTTGTAGTTGTGAAAAATGATATTCCGGTATCTCATAATATCAAAGGATAGAGAGTGTCGAATATGTTCTTTAATTTGTCACAATCGCAAAGAATGACATGTCAGCATCTCATGTAATAACAAATAAAAGATATCAACACGTTGTAGTTGCGAAAAATGATATACCAATGTCTTACAATTCCTAAAAATCAGAGACAGTGTCAAATATTTGTTGAAAATTGACATATTAACGTGTCATAATGGCGAAGAATAACACGTCAGCACTCTAGAAATTAAAAAAATCTAAACAATTCAATATACCAACATGTTGTAGTTGCGAAAAATGATATATCTGTATCTCGTAATCGCTAAGAATGGAAGAAAGTGTTGAATATTTTTTGAAAACTAACATATCATATGAACGTGTCATAATGGCGAAGAATGACACGTCAGTATACCATAAATTAGAAAAATGAAACAATTAAAGATACCAACATATTGTAGTTGCGAAAAATGATATACCAACGTCTTACAATGCCTACAAATCGGAGACAGTGTCGAATATTTGTTGAAAATTGACATATTAACGTGTCATAATGGCGAAGAATGACACGTCAGCACCCTATAAATTAAAAAATTTAACAATTCCATATACCAACATGTTGTAGTTGCGAAAAATGATATATCAGTATCTGATAATCGCCAAGAATGGAAGAAAGTGGAAAATTGCGAAGAATAAGACATCGGTATCTATAACCTCTCATAATTAACAGAAAAAAAAAAAAAACAAAAGTCAATATTAAATATATAAATTGCTATAAATATCTTTGGCCACACCGTGCGCTCAATGTATGTACTTCATCCAGCGAGAGACACGCAATTAGGAGTCAACGAGTGAGAGAAAACATGTTGCGCTCTAACCTTCGCGTGCAAGAGAAATCAGTGAGTACGTCGCGATAAATCATTGAGGCGTCGTCGTTTCGAGCGGAGTGACCGCACATACGTATTCACCACGCTGCACAGTAGATCTCTGATGCTCGCTACAAAGCCAGAAAGTCAAGCTATGAAGTGAAGCAGGACAAAGTGAAATGAAGTGAAGCCGAGTGAAGCAGAGCAAATTCTCCGGCTCATATAGGCGCACGCGATTCAACATACAATTACCATTGGCCAAAAAGGTACAATGTATGTATATCGCGAGACGAGCTTTTACAACAATGTCGTCATAGAGATTTAAGCTAGTCATAGAGTATTAAGCTAGCGAACAGAGCTCCCTCGTTCCTATTAAGTTTATTCGCTCGTAAAGATGCTACGAGCTACGCTTTACGACGTTCTAGACGGACCGATGATCGGTGACACGAGCCACGTGCTTCCTAGGACACGATCGTTTCTGACTTTCACAGAACGCAATTTGCTTCAACAGATTTCTAACTTTAAGGAGATACGACGAGAACTCCCTGTTATCTTATCTTCAAATTATTGAAAATGATGTGGAAGATAGATGTTGCATTGGGAATGTATATGCATTTGTCGTGACTTCGATTACTCAAATTGTTGAAGTTTTAGGAAAAATTATGAATTTTAATTCCTCATTAACCTTTATTTCGGTGAAAAAAATATTTCGAGATTTTCATGTCACAAGATGACCAGAATTGTTGATAAAAGTCGTTTAGAAGACTTTCAGGATAAGTGCATTTTCGATTTTGTGTGTGTAACTCGAGAACGGTTTGATCGACAGTGCTTAAGGGGAAGCGAAACATCCACGAGTGCGACGGAGGTACAACTAGTATGACGGACACGGCGGAGTGAAAGAGAAACAGCATATCTGTGTAAGTATAGAAATTTCGCATCCCCTTAAGGTGATGCGCTATCCCTCGATCGGTAATACAAATTTCTCTGTCATGTTTGATCTTCCTGATAAAAGTTCTACAGTTCGCCGTTTTCAAGTCTTTTATCCGAAAGATTTATAGTGACGGAGAAATTCGCGGTGGGAACATTTTGCTATCTCTCTCATACGTATAGCGGTCTAAGAGAGACAGACAACGTATAGCACATCACCTTAAGGGTAATGAAATGTATAACTTATACCTTTGAGTAATTGATCAATCACCTAGCGGGCATTATTAAAAAACTGTATATTCAAGAGATCCTTCAGGAAGACAGTTTTTGCAAATATTGTGTTAAAATTCGTGAAATTAGTTTTATAAACTTGATGAAGTTCGGTTATGATTGGTAAAGTCGTCTTGGCATACACGATATACTCGGCGTAATATTTTACAGAGAGGTAGTCGGAGAACGTTTTAAGTATCTCATGCTCGATGGGCATTAAACAGATTCAGAGAATCCAACAAAAATTATAAAGAAAGGATGGTGCGATTCGAAAAAACTTCGGAAAGAAAGACATCTTTTGTAAATATTTTTTTTTATCACAATGACAATTTTTTATTTAAACGCGCAAATAGACATCGGCGAGTCGCATTTAAAAAATTATAAAATATTTAGATATACAAGCGAAAAAAAAAATGTAAAATTCATCAAAGAGGTGGACGACGTTTCGATTGATGTTTTTCAGATTCTTCGGTATTTCTCAAATATTATGAATAATATTATTGAGTAGTTAATGGTTCGATGAATGGACCAAAGAAATGATTAAATATGAAAGTGAAGACGTAATCGTCTAATTTTAAATTAAATTTTGCGATAATAAGAACGATCGGATCTGTGGCTCGTATTTGTTCAACCACTGAGAGTTTCTTATGGTAGTAGTGAAGACTAAGCGGTAAATGTTTATGAAGTTTGAATAGTGGTCCCTGTCCTCGGTTGGTATTCCGTTCAATACTCCATTCAGCTAAAAGAAAAAATTACATTGTACTGAATTTTACGGTAATTAGTATAAATGACAAATGTTGATGGAATGCTGCTGTAAAAAAATCGAACCTTTTTTATCTGAGCGTCGGTAAAAACGTGTTCTTCAATACTAAGCGCAATTACAAAATATGTTAACCAATCTTCAAGAACACTGTAAAAATGTAAGGTTTTTTTTAAGTATTTTTCGTTCAGAAGTTATATTCGTTTGTTTATCCTAACTTAACACAACATTAGTCATAAAAATGGCTGTAACTTTTGAACTACCGATACTTCTATCTATACTACCGATCTTCCAATAAACAAAATAAGCTATTACTCGTCATAATCGGACTAATATTTTGAATTATTCTTTTAAAAAACTGAACAAAAAATCATCTTATCGGACATTAGCATATATCAGTCGATTTTCATTTTAAATTGTGGTTGTGAATGTATTTATACGTTAAGAACACATGCTGTTGCGAAAGCAATCTTTTGGAACAGTCCAATAAAACGAAAAATTAGTTAAAACGTTTTTGTTAATTTAGCACTGATTTAACTATTAGTGTGAACTGCTCCACTGTCCTTAATGAGTTTTAATTGGTTTTAATAGAATTTTTTAAGCAGGAAATATTACAACTTACTTCGTATTCAGAGTTGTACAATTATTTACGATAAAATTCAATATAATATCGGCACCACCGTCATTTCCCGCAACCACTCCCCACAAGACCTCCAAGAATGGCAGTTTCATACGGATCTTGGAATCTGGATTGATAAGCTTTGCCAAATAGGAGTTGATAATGTTGGGATTTGACGAGCAGCCCAGAGCGAACAATATTAAATTGTCAACTGTTTCTTTGTCTTTCAAATATAAGTCAAAAATTTTATTCCAAAGCGTGACATTTGCTGTGCGAATCCCCGCGCAGAGACTGACTTGTTTAAGATCCGGAGAAAATCTGAAATCAAGTAGACCGATTAAATCAATTTGACCATTCGTAGGACGAGTTCTTATCAACATGAATTTATCAAAATAATTATTTGTTAATTATGTTTTTCCTTAACGCAGTTTCGTGGAGTAATAAAAATGGATGATTCTCACGTTATTTTGTTGGTTTTTCTTTCATAACGCTAAAATACTTACTGCTTTGATTTCGTGATAAACTCGATTAGTCTCTGATGGGTCGCATTGACACACTTTACGGACCCCATACTACATGCCCACTTAATGAATTCTTCTCTGTTGATTTTTGTAACGTGATCGTCCTCTGGCATTTCATTATAACCGAACTTATTTTCCACTTTTTCAATGAGCTTGAGAATAAATAACTAAAAGTAAGAAAATAACCAATGAGAATATTACTTATTTGTTAAAGATCAAATATGATTTAACCTCAAATAGCTAGAAACTATATCGATAAATATTTCAAACTAATAAATTTATCGTTAAATTAAATATATTTTTATCGAACTGCTGGTTTTATTGAATTGTTAAACGTTGTTATTTTAATAAATATTTTTCTGAATCTTTGCAGTCACACTGGGTAAATTTTACTTATCGATCAAGATTGGACATAAATGCACTATAAGGGCCTGATTCGGATGGAACTTGTCCCATCATCTACCGAGGGTTTGAAGTATCCCGTACAGGAATAAACCGTTAGACATTTGAATAAATCGACAGTATCGATCTGGCAGCCATTGACTCAACATTAAGGACGAGCTTAGGTAAATTGCAAAATACCTTTTTTCAAACGCGCACTATGCCACTTTTTTCCCTTAAAGTGTCACATTTTGGGAGTATTGTCTTCATATTTTGCTTTAAAATATATAAAATTGAAAAAGTTATGATTTTTTTTAGTAAAAAAAAGTGTATTTTTTGCGCATAGATTTTTTAACAATTTTTTAAATACGTGTTTTCAGTTAATTTCTTATATATCGACTTTTGTTACATATTCTAGAATATTCAAAGTTCGTTCCATAATTTTTTGGTTCCGATCGGACGGATAATTTTCACTCAGTCGCCATTTGTATACATCTAGCCCGATGTGACCGTCGTAAATTTTACGAAAGTGTAACCGGGAACGGTTTAATATATCAAATTGTTACAAAAAGTATACTCTCACGTAAAAATAATATAAGATAAATCGGATTCCTTGCCTTGAAAAGATCGTACGTATCACTGTTCTGTAGAGCAACTTCTAATATTTTAAAGCCATGAAAAGCCGCAAGCCACGGAACAAAATCATCTTCCTGCGCTAGATAACGCGAAATATTAAGAAACACTGTGTAGTCATTGAGATATTCACTTTGTACCAAGTTAAACGAGTCGTCCAATAACTGAGCTCGATTGAGTACATGAATGTCAGTGAAATTTGGAGTGTTGAGATAATCAGCGATGAGTGCCCAGTTATGTTTGTCATAATTTAAACGATAAAATCCTAGATGAAAAAAAAACAACAACAATTTTCATCAATACAGACGATAAATATTGATCTATAAAGAAATATTATAAGCGTAAGTAACTCCTGTCAGCGAGAATAAAAAGGAATCTCGGTGTAAAAAGTGCTCGGAATAAAAGTCCCCCGGAAAAAAGTTTTTATCCGCGAGACTTTTGTTTCGTTGATTTTTTTCCGCTGACGAGCTATAGCAAAAAAGAATAAAACTTCCTCTGGGAGGAATCGAAAGTGTCTTGACAGTTTTACCAGTTTGTTGCTTGTTGACGATGAGCCACTCGTTATCACTCAAGTTAAGGGGTACTTCCTGTTGAAGTTTGCTGGGAGGTAACCAATGAGTTGGCTCAGTGTCATTGAAGTTTGGATTACTTTGTGTAGCGTAATTGATAGGAATCCACCATAAATCCGTACTCATTGTATTCCCCGTATTAGTTAACAAAAATTTTGTTTGATTGAATGAAACGTATCCGGAAGAAGCTGAAAGACGATTGACATGGACAACAGGATAGCCTCCTTGATTAACCCATGATTTCCAAAAATCTTGCACCGGATATGGGTTCCTCGAGATGTTCTCAGCAGTCGAAATCAACGTGTCGAAAAGATCGTTTGACGTTGATACGCCGTATTTACTTGTGAAAGAACATGATAATTATAATTAATCGGGTACGATCGAAAGTAACGATTTAATATTATAAAAATTAAATGTCATACTGATTTGTTATGTGTTGCCGTATTCCAGTTTGAAAAACACTCTCAGTGAGTACGTGCGAAATCATACGGACGATGCATCCACCTGAGAAGATAAAACATCAATTTAATTCGGGCTATAAAATATAACCATGATGCGTAGTGATGCCGTCAAGATCTCGAGACCAAACGAGACTTTGCCTGATCTCGAGTGGTCAAGACCAAGACCGGAGCGAGTCTCGAAAGTCGGGAACGGGTACAAGAAGTTTCGTACATATATAAATCTATACGACCTCTTCATTCACTGCAAATGATGTCGAAATTACTCTAAAAATAAACAAATATTACGGCATTATGAAATTTTCAAAAAATGTCTGTGATAGCTCTAATGTCCGCAAATTTAAAGATTTCCGGTTATTTTTTTTTACATCAATAAAGTATCATGAAAGGACGGTTCGTATTGAATTCGGGAAATATCGGTAGAACGATGCAGATTTTACGAATTATAGAATTTAAAAAAAAATATTCGAATCGCTCTAATTATTGCAAATTTTAAGACATCGTGCTGATTTTTTTTTTTTTTTAATAGATTATTACGAAAGTAAAGTTGGTATAAAATTTAAAAAGCATCGGTCAAACATTTCAAATATAACGAAATTTTAATTTTTTCGAAAATTTCGAAAAGAAAAAAAAAACTCAAAGAAGCTGCCAACTGAAACTTGCAAATTGTAGCTTGTTTAATTTATGGCACGAAAAATATAATTTCTTATGGCACGAGTTGTTCAACGTCAAATCATTTATTGGCCTTGATAAAGGTTTTTTTAACATTTTTATCGTTTGAGGAATCCGTTTTGTCGCGAATCAATCTTCTTTCAGGTATCGTCCAGTCAGTAAATCAAATTCTACTGCGATTTACATCCGTTAAGGCGTGCCGAAACCTCTGTACTTTACCGATGAGTGCGAAAGAGACAAGCTAGTATGGCGCTCACGGCGGAGTAAAAGAGAAGCAGCACATCTGTGTAAGTATGGAGGTTTCGCGACGCCTTAAAGGGGCGAAACCTCCATACTTATAGCTGATAGCTCCTCGCTGATTCGCACTCACTCACACATTTATTTACACACTTGTCCACCCACTCACACACTTTCTTATGCATTCGCACACTCGTTCACACACTTCTTCTTACACTCACTCGCTAACACACTTGCCAACACATTCGTTTGTCCACAATTGCTCATACACCCCCTCACACATTCACTCACTCACACTCTCGCTCACACACTCACTTGTCCACACACTAATTCACTCGCACACTTACCCAACACTAACACACTCGCACGCACACTTGTTTGCTCACTTGCACACATTTATTTATGTACATATTGCGCACACACGTACTTACTCACTTGTCCATACACTTGCGCACACACTGGTGACACACGCCCACGCACATACATGTGTGCGTATTACCGTGTCCGTGAGGTATCTTCCATTAAGAGGAAAAACGCGTCTGGATAATAAAAATTCGAGACCACGAACAAGACCATGATTTCGAATCGAGACTAGATCGAGGCTCAGTCTCGACTTGGTTTCGTCTCGAATTTTTTTTCGATACTCAATCTCGGCTTGGTCTCGTCTTGTAGCATCACTGATGATGCGAAAGATTTAACATTCTGTTAACAAACTTTATACCTCTGTTGTATATGTATGTATCGAAAATATTATCAATCTCCGAAGGACTGTTCACCATGAAGTACAGGGGCCGATTTGAACCTTCATCTACTGCGAACGCTATAACATGAAGATTTTCAACGACCATCCGATCCATCAGACGCCAATCTGGGTTGACCTGCAAATTAATAAAAATCTTTTAATTGACACTCATTCGTTTAAGATAGAAGATAGAATATTACCTTGTCGGTGATGAAATATTCAAAGTAATTAGCGAATCCTTCGTTGAGCCACGTGTTATCCCACCAAGCTGGACTGACAAGATTGCCGAACCATAAATGGGCGAACTCGTGAGACATTGTCATAGCGATTTGTTCTTCTTCAGACGTTGTTGTCACTCCGTCTACGTAGAGAAGTTTCTTCTCGCTTCAATGATAAACGATAAAATAGTAGAAATTTAGTAATCAATCGATCTATATTGCCAATGACGTGGAAAATTAGATTCCTTCAATTAAGATTACAATCGTAAATTCCAAACGGTACCGGTTACTTTCATGTATTATTGATGACAAACCGATAAGTTATGAGGCCCCAATTCTCCATGGCGGATAAGCAAAGTGACGGAATCGCTACATTATCTATTTTTGGGACACCATATCCGCTGCTCAAATAATTATTGAAAGCTTTAAGTTCTTTCTGGCCGGTTTCTAAAGCGTAACGACAATTATCAAGTTTATTTTGTTGGGTCCAACAGCTGAATGTGCCATCTTCGCTCGTCATATTTTTAAAATTCGAGACAACAAAAGCTACGAGATAAGTTGACATAACAGGCGTATCATGGAATAGGGTCCAAGTTTTTTCTAATTTGGTTATATCCTTCACTTTCTTTTTTACAGGCATGTTTGAAATCACTGTGTAGTTGCTGAGGTGCTTGATGGAAATTGTGAATATGGCTTTCATAGCAGGTTCATCGAAGCACGGTAAAGCTTGTCGTGCATAAGTTGGTTGAAACTGAGTCGCACCCATAAATCTGAAATCAATTGTCGTTTCGCTGTTAATTTCAATACTTAAATATCATTTTTTAAAACATCTAATTTACCTCAATAAAAAAAAAACTGTCCGCACTTAAAAAGAAAACATGTAATCGATTTATTTTTCATTGAAAAATTATCTAAAAATATCTCTGACTTTCTCAATGTATTCGCACTTTAAAGTCAAAGATGTCTCTCAATTTTAAGATTACTACAATTGTTCTGTAAATATCGTATTTTCTGAGTTTATAAAACGTTAATTTAATTTAATAATATCATTTCGATATTAAAGTTTCTTGCTTCAGTAATGAAGCTTGGTCGTAACTACACGTGTAGTAAAAATTTTAGTTCTGTAACGTTGTCTGCCTTGCATATAAGTAGACGAATCGAATGACGAGAATTCGTAAATACGAGGGTCGATCAATAAATAGTCGGCCTTGCGTCATCTGTTGGTCGAGGAAATAAATCAATAGCGACGTTTAGTAGTGCCATCCTTCACATGACTGTTGTCAAAGTTTCAGCTCGCTGCGATGTTTAGTTTGCGTTTGACAGCGTCGAAAGACAAACAACTCTTGTGTTTTTACAAAAATGGCAAAAATTAAGTATCGTGCAGTGATTCCTTTTTTGTTTTTAAAAAAGAAAACGAACAATAAAATCAAAGCGGAGCTAGACGAAGTTTATATGGACCTTGCACCTTCGTTATCAACCATTAAATATTGGACAGCTGAATTTAAACGCGGTCGTAGGAGCATTGTTGACGATGAACGTCCAGGTCGTCCAAATGAGGTCGTCTTACCAGAAACAATTGAAAAAGTCCTCGATATGGTGTTAAATGAACGGAGACTAAAAGTGCGTGAGATTGCTGAGGCCACATGCATATCATATGGCTCAGTGATTTCAATCCTGAGTGATCAGTTGGGTATGAAAAAGTTATCCGCAAGATGGGTGCCGCATTTGTTCACTGTCGACCATAAAAGAGAACGTGTAGCTGATGGCCAAAATTCATGAATTTAAATACGAATTGCTTTCGCATCCACCGTATTCTCCAGATGTGGCCCCCTCCGACTACTTTCGGTTTCCAAACCTGAAAAAATAGCTTGGCGGAAAGAGATTTGGTTCCAGAGATGACCTCATCGCCGAAACAGAGGCCTATTTTGAGGACCTTCCGAAATCGTATTATTCGGAGGGTATCAAAAAATTGGAAAATCGTTGGAATAAGTGTATCGAGCTAAAAGGAGATTATGTTGAGAAATAAAAAGATTTTTGTCCAAAAAAACGCGATTTTCTTTACCAAGCCGACTATTTATTGATCGACCCTCGTAACATCGAAGCGCATTGGTTAACGCTCTTACTCAGTTTCAGAACAATTCGTGTTCGATCCCCGATGATCGCCATATATTTTATCTCTTCGATACTTCGACAGAGCATCGTCACTACCATTCTACACACTTTCCTAAATTCTCCGTCCGGTTATAACAGTCCATTAGCTTTAAAGTTACACGAATTAGTGTTGACGAAGTCTTAAATTTTAACAAATATTAAACTCTTTTGGCGCGCTACGATTCAACTCGATTTTATTGTTATAAGAGAATCTTTCTTTATACCTATGAAAAGACACTGCACACACACATACTTTCCTGGACGTCTTAGGCAATGTAAAATTGACAATTATCCTTGACAATATCATTTCGAATATCGAGCAATCGCATTATCTTCATAATTTCCCAAATATCCGTCCTTCATACTTCCTTATTAGTATTCACCGTTGCTCATAATTCATCAATATTTGCTTCTACTATTTTTTCTACTATTTTACTGGCACGTGTGGTTAAGACGCACATGTCGCGCGTTTGCAGTATTCTTAAGGTCGTGCCACTGCTTATGCTTAATACTTATAATTAGTCCTATTTTCGATACCCGTAGAAATAATAATTTTCAATAAATAAATAATTCCACGTGTAAACTATTAATTGAACGTTTGGATATAATTATAAAAATGAAAAAATAGTTATTTCAACGATTCGCGTAGTATTCCTCGGTTGATATTTGGCAACATTGGTTCTATCTGTATCTTTTTCTACCCAACCACGCGCGGGTTTAATCTCTTCGATATCAATGTGTCAGAACTGTAAACACGACTTATAAAAAGACAAAACATTTTAAAAAAAAGAAAGATGTTGGAATGGGTGAAGCAGAATTAAGACTACAGCCAACCGATGCGGTGTTGCCACGTTACTTCATCGTAGCGACATGACGCAGAGAGCGTGTAGTAAATCCGATACCGAAAACTCAAATTAAACGCAATATAACGTAAAAACTAAACCGATAATAGTACTTCTTTCCGGGACCATTAAATTGCTACAAGTTAAAAGTATGTAAATCTGATTTTATAGTTGTAAATGTACATTTTTTTAGCGACCGGAAATAGGGTTTTTCAACCTCACATCGGGATTCCGTTATGAAAAGAACCAACTTATAATCATTTTTTTCTCTCTAATTAGGTCGATAACCGACTCTGAATTTTCGTAGGGAGAATAAATAATATATTAAGCAAAGTATACAATTTTTAAATGTAAATCCTCTGGACTGAGCCATCACGACAAGATTACCTTAAGCCGCCTCATGGCGATTAACACCTACGTTATCGGTACATGATTTCTACTTTTTTGAAAAACTTCTTTTAATATATTTCAACATCTAATTTCAATTATTTTACCTTTAAATTATAACGTTGTTATCGCGCGATGACAAATAGTAACGATTTGTATCGTTAAGTACAGTTAACGGTACAATTATAATATCTTTAATAATCATTCTATTAATAATAAACTCTTAAGGAATAATAAATAATAAAAGTCTGTTCGGGCATTTTTTTTTTTACCACTATTGCATCGATGTCCACATACTTTCAATATTTATTTTCGAATTTCAAAACGTTCAAATATCTAATCTCTCATCCATTTTAAAAATTTCTTATACCCAACAATACGCTCACGTTAAATTTGAGATATTTACGACAAAACAAAGTAGTTTTTTCGAGATTTTAATGTCGGAGTACTTAAAAAGTCTGAAAATATCGAGAAATCATATTTAGAAAAAATATCCGTGTATATGTGCTCGCGCGCGCGCGTGTGTGTGTGTGTGTATGCAACTGTGATGGGCTTGTAATATTGCAATGGATATATCTCGAGAACAGATTACTCGATCATCCTGAAACTTTGCACACCGATCGGGTCCCAACTCGTATCAGTTTGCTGCAATTTTAGGTAAAATCGATCACGGGTGTCTCATTTTATAATTGTTTGAATTTTTCAAAAAAAGGAAGTACGCTCTCTCCATATATCGTAAATTTTAAGCTAATGAATTACAACTTTCTGCAAGATTAGGCCACGGATTAAGGTTGTTCGGTACTGATTTTGACATGAATCGATCAAGACTTTCAGATTTTATATAATCATGAATTTTACAATTATTCTAAAAAAAAAATCTATTTTTCCTCTAACTTTCGTAACATTTTTTATCGCTTAAAGGATTTAAAGTTAATAAAAAACTTTATTTTACTAAATTTTCGATTCTATTGAAAGTTTTAATACCACTTTCTCTATGAGGAAGTAAAAATTGAAACAACCGTTACCCGTAGAGGAGAATCTGGGGTGGAAGATACTCGCGAGGAAGCAATGTGCAAGTTTAAAAAATATATCTTACGTCGATGGGAAAATTCTGCAATTTCTCTTGCACGTATTACGACCTGAGAGAGACATACGAGTTAAATTGATTTTTTCAGTAGAATCAGCTACGAGAACTCATTCTCTTTTTAACAAACGGACATGTTTTAAGATCTATAGATCTTTGGGGTAAATAGGTATTTTAAGACAGTCGAGTAAAAACTATTAAAAAACAAAAGCAAATGTATTCTTACGTTTGTTCTCCATTCTCGTTGTCGTACGTCATACTGTAGAATCCGCGCGATCTACTGTTGTTTAATCGACCGGTAAATTTAAAATTCAACCAGTAACTTCCGACTGCGATTGGTGTTTGAAAATGGAGAGTTAAAAATTCTTTTTCACCGTTGATAGAGTGTGTCGTAGGTTTCCAAGTTTGGTTCCTCATATTCACGCTCACTAGAGTCGTATAATTCTCGTCAAACTCGAGATATTTAGCGTGCAAAGTGATCGTCTTTTTATTTCCCACCAAAACATTGATCTTGATAAACGTTTTACCCTTGAATGAAAGCTTTTTCGGGTTTAAGTCAGGTTCCAATTTGATGGCATAGTGCGAGGGCACAATATATGTTGGAAGACGATAGTCAATTTCGTTGGAGACTTCTAGAAAATTGTTGATTTCAAATTTATTTAAATATTGAGAAGAACGTTCACGTGCAAATGTCAAGAGCAGAACCATCGATATGAAATTATGTAAAATCGACATATTGCCGTTTTCTTGTGACAATACTCCAAAATTCGAAAGAAAAGAGTAACTAGATAAAAAAAATGACAATGTTGATGACTTGGAAATCGGCGTTGTAAGAAAGATTCTTCGGAACTTTAAGGTAACCCTCGCTGAAGAAGACTGACGCTCTTGCGATATCGTTCGACTCAGTTATATAAATTACAGTAGTTACAGTACGCGTTAGTTTAGCACGGTTGTGTAGTCATTCAGGTAATATAGATTGATAGTCAATATTATATTCCTTCCAGGTCACGTTTTTTTAACTACCGGAATCATTACTTATGTCCACTAAATTTTTATACTTAAGGGTATAACAGTGTGTGTAATTATAAGTAAAGCAATTTTTTGGTATATTTCACGTCAAACACGAGTATGAATACAATTTCAAATCCACGTTCGTCATCATGATAAGCTTATGTTAGCGGATACAGATGTTCGTCTATAGTTAAGAAGTACACATATTCGAGCAGCTATTTCGTTTAGCTTGTAATTTATATTCCACAGCGGCAGCGTTATCTCTTACGTGATGTCCTTTAGAAAGATTTTTTGTGTCTCTCGTTCTATCGACATCACATATATAACTGCCGCCAATGGCGACACAGTCCCCTTAATGAGAATCTATTGGCATTGTTAGCGAATAACAAGATCTTAACTACGTGTCGTATTGCCGCCGGAAAAAAAATGTTTAACCAGTGTGAAAGTGAAAAAGATTTGGTGATTTATGTACTCAGAAACTATTTATAATCACGTGCGACTGATAAGCGTTATCACGCTTGAATAGGGTTCATTAGAAACCGATATAAAATTATATATTCTATTCCAAACGATGTATTTTATATCGTGAGATAAGTGAACATTTTTATATTCCAACATAACGATAATTATTGTTTTATTTGATTAATTTGAAAAATATTATTAACAGTAGTAAATTATTATAGAAAAATATAGATTTTTGGTAGAAGAATTAATGGGAGAATTGGAAATTTAACAATAATTTATCTCAATATTTCTATTTTAAGAATTTAATAACAAACGAAGAGGCAGATACAGACTACTTGAAATATAAATCACCATTAGCAGAGAATATAGATGTACATGGAAGCACGGGCCTTACGAGAACATTTGGCAGATTTTTTTGAGCTTATCGGTCAATGATCACCCCAGTATCACCACCGTTAACTGCATCGAAGTGCACAAATTCGCCGTCACATGGTTAGTTTCACCCTCTTACCTTATACCTTACTCTACGAGCAGTGTGCACTTGGGGTGATGATGTGTCTCTTTCGCCATAAAGGGTTTTCAATAGTTAGGGTGATCATTCTCGCTCCCACTAATGCACCCTCGAATGCCTCGAGATGACGATATTTCTCGCTCATATTCATGCAACTATCCGACAAATCAAGTGGAACTGTAAATGGAAATGCATTTTTTTTCATCGTTTTTCGGTACGAAGCGCAGAAGTGTTGATAAGTATTTTATACTTGGATGTTTGACACTATCATAAAAGCGTATTGCGCCAAATTTTTGTTACTATCGGTAATAAAAATAAAAGTTAAAAACTAGAAAAAATACAATGTCGACAGCGAAATCGAGCACTTTGCCAGCTACACTACTTGTAAGTTAAAAACAATTTTTAAAGACGACGCTAGCTATGAACAAAAAATACAAGGAATTTGGAGGAAATCCACATCTCTGTTCTTTGGGTACACGATAAAAAAAAAGATATCGAAGTAGTAATACAATTTCCACTTATCTATTTCTTCACAAATTTATCGAGAAACTTGTATCTCGTTCGAAAAACTCATTGCAGCCGAATCATCGCTATATATGAAGATAATAAATTCATAACTGCGTTAATTCTCAATTTACCACAAAAAAAGACACTCTACGAAGCCTCGATTTCACTTCACAATTAAAATAAAATTCAGAGATTTAAAGAACAACCAACCAACTGTCATGGCGTCGAAGCGTGCGCGCGCATCTTTCTATGTGCGCGTTTACGCGACTTCCGTTTTTCTTCTCCCTGGTGCACATCACGCGCAACAACACGCAATCTAAAATGGCAGTTCCGCGCAGTAGTCTGTTTATTTACGTATCGTAAGAACGTACGATCTATAATCGTGGAAAATTGGCGCGTCCAACTTTTGTTAAAAATCGTATAAACTGTTAAATAAAAGAAGCGTCTTCGTCTGTGCTGTTGTCAATGTGTCAAAGTGTACGAATTTTGTGAAACGACGAAAAATAAGTAACCGAGGGAGGCACCCGAATGCTTTTGCGCCTTTCTTCACGGTCGCTCGACGACCCGTCGTCCCTAACCTATTTAAAGTCGCTCGCCTTCTCGAAACTTCCGCGTCCCTCGTTCCGTTCATCTCTCGATATTTGACAACGCGAGATTAGTCAAACGCGAATCCACGACGATGCTCTTGATTCTTGAAAGCTGAGCGTTGATGTTTCACGCGATATTATTACGAGCATGGCCGATGAGGTGCTGCCGGCGAGTTTGGAGAAACTCGAGATTGACCGAACTTCTGCCAACTCTTCACGGTAAGCAAACGCGTTATTTTCTATGATAGCTCGTCTTCTCATCTTTCTCTATTTTTATCTTCTGCAACGCACTCTGGACTTTTGAAATAAAATGTTTTTCGAGCCGTTGATTGGAGGGATAAAAAAAAACATTTAAAACAATGAGAAGTATGAATTATTGCGATTTGTCGCTTTGCTTTTCTGGCAAGGTCGTCACGTCCGCTCTCAAACTCGCCAATGGCCCAAATTCTTTGACTCTTCTCATCTCGAATAAGCCAGAGGGATGGTTGCGCAAACAGGCGAAAGCCAGTTTATAGTTATCATTTGCTGTGACCTTGTGTAAAAAAGCGATGACTCGTACATTGGATTTATTGTGGTTTTATCTTCTATTTTATTTTACATGTACGAAGGAAAGAATATGAGACTAGTTCTTAATCTTGTGCATCGTTCGAGCAGCAGTTTGGTATCTTTTTACCATAAAGTATCTAGTGTTGTTACTGTCCTTGTGATACTATGGGATTGACGGTAACTCGTAACTATTTCCACATTCAAAGTGAAAGCATAGATGAGAAAAATTGCTAGACCGCTGGAATATATTTCAATCGTTGGACGAGTATAGATAATAATGTTTCAATACAAAATATTTTTAAAATAATCAAATCAAATGTATCATGCATTTATTAACATGACGCTACCGTTATTCTTAAATTTCACGACAGCAGCCTGTTTTCTGCCATTTTCTAATTATTCTTCTTTCTGTACAGCTAGAGCATAGATGGTCGAGAAAGTAATAAGCGGAATGTTAATTATGGGTCAAAAGTGTTTTTGTTTCATTAATCGATTTATTTGTGTTTTCATTGATTATGAAAAGTTATTGAAAACTACTGTCGGTGTAAGTTATGCGTCAGTTATTTATTTCTATGTACAATTCATGATTTTACGACTCTAACAGCCTAACCTTCACTTTTTTGTTCCTCAAATGGAAAGATAAAAAGGAAGATGATGTTTTCTCAATGAAAAAAAATTCAATTTAATGCAGTAACGACTGCCCTACTAGTACAGTAGTCTTTGTGTAAGGGCAGGTAGCTCCTTTTTTATGACAAATTATCGTCATTAATTTCTTTCCATATATTATCATACGACAATGGACATCCGGCGATCCAGATTCATCTTCGTTAAGAGGAGTTGAAACCTCTGTACTTGTACAGACGCGTTGCTTCTCTTTCATTCCGCCGTAAATGCCGTGCTAGTTCTATCACTCTTGCACTCATAGATGTTTCGGCTCCCCTTAAGGAATTTCGAAACACTTGCACCCATCAACTATTTCTCTTCCACTTCGCCATGAAGCGCCATTTAGTCTTATTTCTGTAACGCGTATACATGTTTCGCCTCTGCTTAATCTCACTTTCTCATGAAAAATGGATCAAGGAGCTTCATGTGCGTTTAAAAAAAGGGTGTAAGCTTAGTTTAACTTATTTACTTTTTTATTTAGAAACATGTAACAGCAGAGGTACTTTACTACTACTCCGGTAGCCTCTCTGTAAGTGTGCGTAGTTGCGTTTTTTAATTAAAATTAATGTTTAGTAATATTTTTGTTATCTTAGAAAAGTGTAGATTGACATTCGGTGATTTAAATTCATCGTCATTAGGGTAATTATGTTGGTAAATCATGGTGTGGATAGTAGCAGATTATTATGAAGGTACCCGATGCTTAGGACATTTATACGTTAACAACAGCACAAGTGCACGAAGCGAAAGTTTCGCATTCATTGTTCGTATCTTTACCAAATATTTGGTGACCTCACATTTTTTAAATGCTAATTGGAATTCTTATTGAATCAAGTGTACGTGGATCTTTTAATATATTCTGTGTTAATCGACGAATGAAAATTCTTCAATCGGATACAGATTTTATTACTTTTATAACAAACGCTGCAGCTACAAATATAAAATTTTGAGATTTAATGAACTGTTTCGATGTTCGATAATCTATCTTTATTGAATAATAAAACTTAAAAATTAAGTTTCTTAGGTTGAAATGCTTTAGAGACATAATTATCTTGAGGGAAGGCAAAGCCTCAGGGCTTACACACATTAGTTATTTAACTCTCGCACTCCTGTGAAGCGTCATTTAGTTCTATTTCTGTCGGACCCATACGTGTTTAGCTTCTGCTTAATCTTACTTTCTCGTGAAAGTGGAGCAAGAAGCTAAGTGTGCACTTAAAAAAACGTGTAACCTTAATTTGCCTTAATTTTTTTCCGCTTTTTATAGAAAAGTGTATAAAGGCGGAAACAATAGCAACTTAATTTTAGTAGAGTCATTGTAATTTAGAACTTTTTGAAGTGTACGCAGCTGTATTTTTATGAGAATAATTATCAAGGAGATAGAACTAGCATGGTGCTCGCTGGTTAATAAAAAAGAAGCAGAGCATCCGTGTAAGTATGGAGGTTTCTATCGACGTTAAAGCGTGTGGAAACCTCAGCACGTATACATATTAGCTTTTTGCATCTGCTTCCTTTGTTGAAGCGCTGTTTGATTCTATCTCTCTCGTCTTTGAATATCTATCGCCTCCCATTAAGGTGACGTGACACACCTCTGAAAACTGCTATTAATAACGGATGATGTAATCCAATTTACTCAGAGCTGATTAATATTTTGGGCAAAAGTAACTTCGCAATCACTCTGTGTGTCTTCTCTGCAGTTAGGACTTGGGACAGCTAAGCAAAATGCAGGAGTTTAATTTTAAAAAATTGTAAATAGAAAAATTATTGTTGGAAAGAATGAAACTTTAATCAGTTTTTAAACTCAGGTCTAGGAATTTTTTTTTACGTCATCACAACACTGTTATGAGCTATAAAAACTGGGGGAATATTAACAAAAAATTGTTAATCGATAAAAAATTATTAGTTACTTTTTTATTTGAAATCGGTAGACCCTCCCTCTCTTAATGACTCTTCATAAGTAAATAGGTGTGTGCGCACTTAAAAAAAGACCACACACTTGCACAGATGCTCCAACTGTACTATAATAATTGTAATTGTCTTTAAAACTGGGGTTTTTTCTTGTTTTTATTATAGCGTGAGCAATGGAGAAAAAGCTGCATCGTCGAATCCATTTGGATCGAGCGGACGGATAGTACATACGGACACGAGTCATCTATTCGGACGAAGATCGATGCCGAATCGACCGACGCCGACGTTCGTGAGTCCACGGGGTGTGCGTAGCACAACGAATTTCAAGTCCTTTAAGAACGACAGAATTTTGAATCGTCCACGAAAGAATTCGATAATAAGAGAAGCTGTTCTCAAGCTAAACGACGCAGGAACAGGATCTACGTGTCTGAGCGAAACTCTCGCGAGTACTTTACTCAAGGAGGCGTGCAAACTCAGTATAACAAGCGTAAATTCTCGAACATTTGGCCACGGCTCGGTCACCAAGGATTTCAAAACACTCAACATAAGCAGCAGGGACCGGAGAAGAGTCAAAGACGATGCGAGCCTACCGGTTGAGACCTTCGAAACGACTAGCTTTCAACGTGCAAGAAGCAACACGATGCCCAGCTTAAAAAGAGGCCCCGGTCCTGGCGGAGGAAATTCTACCCCTTTGGACATTCAAAACACATCGGCCAGTGGACAATCCTCGAGCTCCAATACTTGCTCGATTCAAGCACGCATTTCACCACCTTCCTGCGATGTTACGATCGATGAGCTCGCGAGTTACTTTGAAGAATTCGTTCATATTCCAAAGAAGATGTCGCACATGGCTGAAATGATGTACATTTGAAGTCCTTCGGGACATTACGCGTTTAACTAACCGCTCGTTATTATCAACGATAACCGTTGAACGGCAATTTCGTACAAAAATGGTGTGTCAAGGCGAACGAACAATCAGATTTGATCGTTTAAGCGATTTTTCTCGTCCTACTTGATATCAAACGTTTTTTTTTTCTTCTTTTTTTCTTTCGTGTCGCCCCTTTTTTCGAAACCCACTCGAGCGTCCTTCTTTCCTACGTAAATTATATTTAATGTATTATAACGCTTATTAAAAAGAAAAGGAGAAACAAACAGCAACAAATTAATTTATTGCGTTCCACTTTGTTCCGAATTTTCGGTCTTTGGGAAAAGCGTTTGCACTTTCGTGGCAATTTCGTAGATCTTGTTTCTACGTTTAATGTCTTGTGCCTCTTATGACTCTCTAAGATCGTCATACGTTCGAAAAAAATTGCAAAATATGTCCAACGTATAACGTTCGTTCAAACGAAAATAAAAAATTGATGAAATATTGAAAATTTGGAATTTTTCTACTGCGAAAAATCACAATAAAACTAACAGGTTTAGTTTATTTTATTGAATTATTGATTATTTGTTAAAAATTCGAAATTTATTTTCATTCTGTAAAATTCATTTTTCTTCTCGTGAAATTTTTTGATAAATTATTCAAAATTTTGTAAAAGCCAACGTGTACTGTTTTATCAGATTTGGTTCACGCATTTCGACGTAAGGAAAAAAAATTATTTATTAACAATTTAAGGAGATTTTATGGATTGTGCGCGGCTACGATAACTCGACCATATCCGGGATGTGAAGAAGTTTTTCTGCTTAAAGAATTCTCGCTTTTTTTTTTTTATTTCTTGACGTTTCTGTCACTGCTGCACGATCACGCATCGTTAAAATGTAAAGAAACTTTTAAAAAATTGCCGATGTTAAGATCATTGAACAAAATAAAAGGCTCAACACAGAATTAAAGAAACCAACGTTTGCCAACCAGAAACGGTTGCAACAAACTTCTCGTAAAAACTCTTCCGATGATTGACGTTGGAACAATTATTCGCGTCAATCGTGACAAGAATAATCAAAGACGGTTTGCCAAATATGGCTGAACATCGAATACTTCATTATGCAACATTTTAAGGCTAACTACAGGACGATATAAAAGATCCGAAGACGGTTCTGCATTAAGTGACCGAAACGTCAACAGAAAAAAATGACAATTCTTTAAGGAGTTATACGCAGTTGCAAGGCCAACAAAATAAGTCGTTTTTTTGCGAATTTTTTCTGAAAAGAGATTTTATTTGACAAATACAAAAAGTATTAATAAATGTAGTGGTAGCTTTTACACTTTATATCGGCATTTTTCATTTTCAAAAATAGTGATTTACACTGCTCCTGTAGACGATCTCCTGGAGGTCCTCCAAAAAAAGGTGTCTGGCGGTGAGCACGATATCTCCGGTTTGAATTATCGAAAATAAAAAAACCAAAAAGATTCTATCAGTGGATATATAAATCTAGGTATTGATCGAAGGAATAGTCGAAATTTTGGATTTTTGACAAAATGGCGGCTCCAAAAAAAAATTTTCAATTTTCGAGCAAAATTTTTTCGTTGAATTGTTTAAAAAAAAAAAAAATATATAAATAATTATCGGAAATCTTATTCCTTCGATCAATATCTGAAGAATATATCTGAGAAGGTTGTGTTAAAATTGCAGACCGATAGGTTGTGCAGTTTTTGAGAAATCGTGGTCATCGACTTTGAAAACACCGTTTTGAGAAAAACGCCTTCAAAGTTTCAAAAGTCGTTTAAACATCGTTAAAAATTTTTCACAAATATTAATGTATCTCCAAGAATATTTGCCGGATCGATTTGAAATTTTCCGAGAATATACTCAAATATATGTACATTCCGAAAATGCAATAAAAAAATCGATTTTTTTAAATTTCCAACTGCGTATAACCCCTTAACCAGAAACTTCTTCACCTGCCACGGAGATGGCCGAATTCTAACCGATTACAATCCACAAAATCTGTATTCCCATACGGCCACTTACACCATTTAATATTAAACAATTGAAGTTTGTCTTGAAATAATTAAAAATTTAAATTTTCTCACCACGAAAAATCACAATAAAACCAACAGGTTTAGTTTATTTTTTACTGAATCATTGATTATTTGTAAAAAATCTTAAATTTATTTTAAATCCGTAAAATTAATTTTACTTGAAAGATTTTTGAAAATTAATCTCAACTTTGTAAATGGTAACAAATCAATTGTTTTATCCGATTTGGATAATGTATTTAGACACGAGACAAACAATTATTCTAAACTTAACAAAAATATTTTTGAAGTTTGACTATTTTTAAAAAAAATTGTCCCTTCTGGTGTGAAATTTGTCTAATTCTTTGAAAGTCAATGATGCAAATGTAATTTTTGAATAATTATTCAATCGCCTTGAACGTATTGTGAGCAATTACTAAAAAATTAGTAATTCTCGATGTTATTTATTGATCGAGCGACTATGTTTTCATCGTGAGCCTAATTCAATATTTATTTATTTTTCGATTATTGAATTTCACTGTAAATTCCGACTCTGACTTTAAAATACAAAAAAATTTCAGAGCTTCATTCTCGAAATATTTCCACCAACAACATTGTAGAATTAAGTAATCCAAAGATAAGTGAATCGAGGATTAGGGATACAGTGAAAATGTACTAATTATTCATTTTATAATTGATCGTTAATAATATAAATAAAACAAAAGATTCTTTCATCATTGCCAATGACTTTCGAGGAAAGATATCTACAAATCGCCACCAGAATTCAAACGCTTCACTCGTTGTTTCTCGTACGATATTCGTGACGAATGCTTCGAAGATATTTCAATAAATTATTATTTCTTTTACCTTCGATTACACATCCGCGTGCGCTGATCAGAATTTGATTTTACGTAGAGCGTGTGTTGAAAATTGTTTAAAAACAAAAGTTGCGCACTCGGAATCCCGCGGTTTTGTTCTATTTTTGTTTTCGTAATTTTAAGAATGGTTCTCTATCACCACGTGATCTTGTTTCCACACGGAACAATCTCATCTCTCTATAAATATTAGAAATATTAATAAATAAATGAAATATATTATATTTCCTTGACGAAGGAGTTTTTGTATTGCAAAGAAAAAATAAAAATAAACGTTTTTAATAAAAATAAAAGAATTTAGCGTTATAGCTGAACTGCTAAGCTAAATTATATGTAAATGAGTTGGACGACACGTTCGCATGATCCGATTGACATGGAATACTTAATCGTCGCCTCCTGTGTACGCGCTTCGTTGATCATCTTAACCTCGATTTACCGATAGAAATATACGTCGCAAGTTAACGATCGACGCGCGTTTTTATCGTTGAAAATACATCCTCGTGGTTTAACAAAATGCAAAACAAAGTCTTTCACATTGCTTCATTATTTTATTCAATTATGTTTCAAAACCAACTACGAAGAAGCGGGGTTCAGCTACAAAAAAAGGATAAATAATAACTGAGTAACGCGCAAAATTTCACTTTACATCTTTGTTTTCAAAGAATATGTAGAAATTCAAGTTTAACAAACATTGAATCGTGATAAAAATTTATAAATGAGCGCTTCGATATGTTTAAACGAAAGTTGTAGCTAACAAAAACTGAAAAAAAGCGCGCAAATTAAAAATTAGCACATTGCTTTGTCGTGATTCACGTCGAGCCACAAATTCTCCTTTATGGGAAATGGTCATCTCAATTCTAGATTCCTCATAGAAGTGGAATAAAAATTGCAAATTTCATTAAGTTTAAACCCCTTGATGGATTCTCACCAAATTCAAGAGCAACTTCGTTCCCTAGCCAATTTGGATGCCAAGTTTAATTTTGACAGATGAAAATTTACGAAATTTAGATGAAAATTAGTGTGATGACTGGACGGAGAATTTGGAGAAATGTGTCAAATGGAAGTGACGATGATCTGCCGAAGTATAAGAGAGAAAATATATGGTGATCATCATAATTGTTGATTGTTGTATGGGGCTCGAACTTGAATTGTTAAAGTATCGAGTAAGAGTTGCAAATCACTGCGCAGATGTCACCTACATATTCCTTTCATTCGAGAATCGTCTACTTGTATGCAAGGCAGGCATCGTTATAAAAGATTTTTTTTTACAATAATTATTATACAAAAATTAATTATTCTATCAAATTTGAACACCTAGATCGATTCGTGCCAAACTCAATATCGAACAACCTTGTCAACTGGCTTATTCTTGTGAAAAGTTTTAACTCGATAGCTAAAAATTTACGAAAGCTTATAGAGCCTGCATTCTTTTTTTTTTTTTTTTTTTTGAAAAATTCAAACAACCATGAAATGAGACCTATCAGCGATTTGGTTGAAAATTGCAACAAACTGACGGATGTTGCGACTCGATCCGTGCGCAAAGTTGCAGAATTATCGAGTAACCCGTTCCCGAGTTATATATCCATTACAATTTTGCAAGCTCATCACATACATACGCACGGATACTTTCTATGGGGAAGCAATAATTACTTTACATATTTGTTTCAAGAAATTTGTAGAAATTTATGTTTAACAAACGTTGAGTTGTAAAAAAAAAATGTTATAAATCAGTGCTTCATAATGTTATTGCTTCGATATATTTAAACGAAAATTATCGCTAACGATAACTTACATCGTTACCGATGTAAACTAATCGTTGATAAATTGTTCTATAAAATTTGAAGGCTTCTGTTGAATTTTAATGAATATTTAACATAATTTTGAGAATCTTGAGATGAATAAAATTTAATAAAAACTTCTTGTACGAGGAAGATAAAAACAAAACCACCGGAGACTTAATATGATACATAATATATTCGTTTTTTTTGTTTTTTTTTAAATCTGTATAGGCTTACGATAATGAAATACAATAATACAAAGTAAATCCGTTAACTTACTTAATGATAATAAGCTTTGGTACATAAACAAATATTAATAATAATGACGACAGAGTTTTCCTACGAAATACGTCGATATTGTCTCGTTTCGCTCGAGATTATGCGATGCGTATAATTTTATTCAAAATCTCTTGAGGGAAATCCAAACTGTTGAGGCGGGAGAAAAAAAAAAAGAATAATTCGACTGTAAGATCTGTTGATTATTATTAATTATTATATTCTTTTTAAAAAGTTTATTACTCGTCGCGGTGAAACACGCACAGTGCGAAACGAAAACTCGGTATCAAAACGTTGAGGTCTGCCGGCTATTATATCACAGATTATTCGCAAAAAAGATCTTTTCGTTAGGGCGTGATCGATCGCGACGAGTCTACGAAGATCTTGACGAATATAGAACAAGAATATCGGTCGTTGAAGAGAAAATATCTCGCCGTTTATTTATTTTATCTTTCAAGAATCACGAGAAGAAGAAAAACGTTAAGTACAAACGAAAGAGAGCTGAATGGCAGTAGAATTAATATAAAAAAAAAAAATAAAGAAAAGCGGTCTTTGTCAGTCGAACAACAATAATGCGACCGTAAAGTGAGAACAAGAGAAACTTGGAATGCAACTTGGCGATTCGCGACTCGGGTTAGGCGTTCTACGTCGTTAAAAACGTTTTTTCGTTTCTTTTCTTTTCTTTTTCTTTTTTTTTTGTTGGTCGGTATAAAAAGGTTATTCATAGAAAAAAGGTTGTATACTCGTTATTTTACTTTTCCTGGACGTTATACAATAGCTAGCCGCCACTCTACGCGCTAACTTTATCTTCAATTTATATTTTCTTCCTTTCCTCCTCGATTTATTAATTTATAATATGGATACAATGAAGACCGGATGAAAGTAGATATAGCTCATTGGCATCGCTAAAGTTGATTGGTTGACGAGGAGTGACGGAGAATCGTGATTCGTAAATTTTCAGCAATTGCTTCGACGCTAATGATGGTAGAATAGCATTTCCCACTTGTAAAACTAGTGCGCGCTTTTAAGGGGACGCGAAACATTGATAAACGCGAAAGAGAGAACCGGTACAGCGCTCAAGGTAGAATGAGAGATTGGTACCGGAAGTAGAAATAGCGTCAGTGTAATTATCAGTGGAAAAGTCTAGTGTTCTTTGCAATTTGATTAGCCATCTTTAAGGTATTAACACAGGACTGCAGCGTAGGTGCATGGTGCGCAGGTGTGTTATGCTCAAAAATTAAAGTTAGCACTTTTCACTGGTAAAACTGAGTTTTAAGATGCATACCCCGAGTGTATACATAACTCACTTACTTGAATTCAGGAGACTGAATCCAGTGCACATCGAGTGCACCAGTGTGAAGCACCATAAATTGGTAAAAGAATTGAAATTCTTTTTTAAAACATATTTGTTTTTTCGCTTCTCTATAATAATTTTCAATGTAGAACGAGATCAATTTATATGCAAAAAACAACGTAGGCTTTCGCCTTTCGGAAACCTTGAGTCACCCTTCGAGGTTTCATGGGATTCTTACTGTATGTACAATGAGAATATCATTTGGTACGTGTACCGATCAGATGAATCTAGATAATCCGATGACACCATAAAAACTTATCGGTTGTCGTTCTAAGACAGAGAGCAGTGGATTTTAAACCAACTCTTCGAGGTTTCTAACTTCATGCGGTCTTCACTATATTTGTAGATATATATCTTGGGCGCTTCGTTAAATGAACGAGGCTCGGTATAATCGAGTGTGATGATGGCTTATCGTGCTAATAACACAACTATGATCGCCTTTAAATGTTTATTCCTTTAAAATCTACGCTCCGCGAGCGAAATGTCTTCGACAAACGTATCGCACGTTATTCTCCTTCTTATATTTCAATGAAATCTTATTCGCTCGCTCGATCGCTCGCATTCCTCTACGAACTCTTTACTTAAACTAATTTGCTGTCTTTTACGTTTACTCTTAGTATAAAATTTACAATGTTTATTTATTTTATTTTAAAATTTTTTAATTATTATTTCCTTTTGTACGAGTAACATCGATGACTTAAGTTTATCTTAAATTCTGTCTGTGTCCTCCTGTCTTGATTCATAATTCAGTGTTATTACGTCTCTGTGTAGAATTCTACTGCTACTGTACGATTTATTTTATTTCTTTTTACGTTAACTCACGCGCTCAATCAATTAGAACATATTCAGACACTCGTCGCATACTTGCTCGCACCACTCACACCCTTTAGTAACTCTTGGTTTATTTATTTTTCTTTTTACTTCTTTTTCTTCATCGATTTTTTAGGATCGACCATCGCTTTACTAAAAAAAAAAAACTGCTTGTTTCGATTAATAAATAGCGTTGTCCGTCGCGACAAACCTTCGACAAAATCACAGCGGGAAATTAACGTTAATTTCGTATCGATTAATGTTTAAATTATTTATTCATTACTTAAAAAATAAAGAAGAAGAAAAAAAAAACAAACGATTTTACGTATACTTGTTGATTGAAGATTATCGGTTTAAACGGTTTCTTTTTTGTTTTTCTTCTTTTCGGCTACCATTGATATTAGAGAGACACGCAAAAGGTACAAACTTAAGGCGAGAGATTCTCGCATACGCTTTACCAACGTTTTATCTTTCTTATTTTTGCAAGAAATTTTTATAATTTAATTTGTGCTACGATATTCGTATCTCTCTCTCTTTCTTTCTTTCTTTCTCCCTCTCATCTTTCTTATTTTATTTTTCTTTTGGTACAACCAAGCTACCGTTTATTATTCGAGATAAGAAAAAGAAAAAGGCAAAAGAAGTTCGTACGCAACTTTTGCAAATAGAGATCCGTGTACAATATTTATTCACGTTAGGGATATCATTTAGACAACGATGATCTATTTAGAATTCGAATGAAAACTTCGGTAATGACGGAATATACGCTCGAAGAAAATGAATAAACGAAATAAAAAAACGACTCTTCAGGTTGCAACGAACGTCATCTTTGAGTACCAAACGCTCTCTTTTATCCATCGCGAATAAAGAAATAATTTATATTCTCGTAAATTCTTTGTTTTTAGAAACAACAGTTGAACAATTTTTGTTGAATTTATGAAAAACTTGTGCAAACTTCGTGCCTCACGCAAAATTACATTGAATAATATGTGAGTGATGTAAAAAACGTGTTCTCTATACCGTGTTTCCGAGAGGATGTGTAACTAACGTTTATTCAAATTTTAACGATTGCTAAACCGCGAAAGAGCTACTATTCTTCTCGACGAGTTCATGGCACACGATCGTTGGCCGTTCGTTGAACGGTCTTCATTGGCAAAAGTTAGTGGCAGTGTTTCGAGGAGAATTTGTCATCCCATCATTCGCTGCACGAGTTAAATCGGTATTTTGGTTTCGATTGTTGGAATAGTATCGAAAATAATCGTTTCGATTATTTCTCCACATAATTTTGGGCTCAGTGGTAAATACCGTAACGTTTTAAATCGGTATTTTCCTTTCGAACGTTGAAAAAGCATCGAAAAACTCGTTTCAATTATTTCCCAAGTGATTTTGGGCTCAACAGTAGATACCGTAACGATTTAAATCGGCATTTCTTATTCGATCGTTGGAAAATCGTTTCACAATTATTTTCCACGTGAGTTTGAGCTCAGCGTTAAACACCGTAACGATTTAAATCGATATTTCTCTATCGAATGTCGTAAAAGCATCGAAAAAATTGCTTCTGTAACCTCCCGCGTGAGTTTTAGCTCAGCGGTACATATCGTAGCAGGTTAAATCGACATTTCTCTTTCGATCGTTGAGAAAGTATAGGTAAAAATCGTTTCGATTACTTTCAAAGTAAGTTAGAGCTGAGAAGTAGATACCGCAGCGATTTAAATCGGCATTTTCCCTTTCGATCATTGGAAATGCATAGAAATCGTTTCGATTAATTTCTACGTGAGTTCAGGTTCAGCAGTAGATACCGTAGAACTCCATGGCACAATTAACGTGAGCCGGATGGAAGTGTCCGTGCGGCACAGCGTGGCCGTGAATGTGGGCCCTGTATCAGTCCGTCGGAGGCTCCAGATAAGGTATTTCACTCGTGACGTTAAACGACTCGAAATAATGATTAAGGAACTCAAATGTCGGACGTTTTTCAGGGCTGGCGTCCCAACATTGAAGCATAAGTCGATAGATACTGTCGGGAAGCGGTTGATTAGGTGGTTTTGGCATTCTGTAGCCTTTGTCGACCTGCTCGATGACTTCGCGACCGTGCATACCGGGATAGGGCACTTGACCGTAGGTGAAAAGTTCCATAAGCAAAATACCGTAAGACCATACGTCGCTTTTGATGCTAAAGCGTCCGTAGACGATTGCTTCGGGCGCAGTCCATTTAACCGGGAATCTACTGCCCTGCTTCGGGCAATATTCGTCGTCTTCGATGACCCTTGCGAGCCCAAAGTCGCAGATCTTTGCTTTGTTCTTTTCGCCTATCAGGACGTTTCTTGCGGCGAGATCTCGGTGAATCAGTTGTTTGCCCTCGAGATGCTCCATTCCTGAGGCTACTTGGGCTGCTATGTATATGAGATCCTCGAATTGCATGTACTTTCCATCGCCTGTACGCAGGAAATCGAGCAAACTGCCGTTGCACATGTATTCTTGGACAATGTAGATCGGTTCTTCCTTGGAGCAGACTGCATAGAGGGCGACGAGGTGCCTGTGCCTGAATTGCTTCATTATCGCGGCTTCTTGAAGAAAAGCCTCTGTTGACATCGTTCCTGGCCGAAGGGTCTTCACTGCTACTTCAATCTTGTTTCGCCATTTCCCATAATACACCTCGCCGAAATTACCGTGACCCAGCTTGCGGATTAATTGAATTTCCGTGCGATTTATCTCCCATTTATCGCGCAACTCCGGACCAAGGTCCCACATGTCTGGTTGAGGCTTCGGGCAGGGTTTTGACAATACGTGACATAGGCCTAGGGCATTTTCTGTGGAAGATGACAGATCTATCAGAATCGTCGAATGGTGGGGAGTTGTTTTTTTTTTAAATTTAAATCATAATCTGCCAGAGTTTTAATTAAAGAAAATAGAGAGGCTAAAATTATTATCCAGAGATATAGAAATAAATATTTCATCTTTGTTACATCTGGGAACGTGTAAACGCACCGTTTTCAGTAAAAAAAAAAACGTGTTTTATTTTCTTTTACGTAGGAAAAAAATAATCATTACAACAATTCCATGCAATTGATTATTCGTAATGGGGTCCTGTACAAGTGAAAAAATCGCCAGTTCCGAATATAACAAATTTCAATTTTATTAACTTTATATTTTCTATTTAAAAAAAAATTCCACAATTTATATTCGATTCTGCAAATTTTGTTGTAAAATCATAAAACCGTATTAAACAATCTATTGCATGAAATTTTTCGATACGATTTATTCTTTTAACAATATATCTTTTTATTGACTGAAATCGATGAACCTCCATCTTTCCTTAAGGACAAAAAATGGTAAATCGTCGTTATTTTTATTGAATCTCGATAACTTATTAAAACTTTTAGTAATAAATCGACTAATTGAAGATATACTAACTGCTGTAGGCCATCACGAGAGCCGGTAGAGTGGGGAAGGTCTGATTGGTAGCGATAAAGAATCCACCGTTATCGAGAGGTTTGATCTTGTAATGTTTCACGTGATGACCTCTGCCTTCTTCCCAATCCTTAACTGAGAGGCTGTAGCCTCGGGGATTGTGTTCGCTGGGTCTTACGAGGAAGGTACCTCGTGGATTTTCATCCACGAGTAATAGCTTGCCGGCTTCCTTTCTCGAAACGTTTTCAAAGAACCAGCTGTCGAGATGAGAAGCAAATAAATTGGGATTTTTTTTTAAAAGTAACAACAAGTTAATTTCATTGATAGAGTGGATAAAGCTTTTCTTACTCTTCGCTCTCGACGGAACGCTCGACAGCCACGAAATTCCATGGTATGAGACCTTCTTGCAGAGTTCTAAGATGCAAAACTCGCCACCAATCGTGCTCCGAGTCATCCAGTACCTCCATCTGATCGCCCTTTATGAAACTCACGTCTGTGCTCTCGCGTGCCGTGTAATTGTACAGAGCTACGACGATTTTATTCGCCCTTTGCGAGTGAGCTATTTTCATGAAATAATTAATGTTATCGTTGAATATAATTTAATTTTAAGCTTACACAATGTATAATCGGATTAATCAATTCCGGGGACATCGATAGCTATTTTAATTAAAGCCAATTTATTTGGTTAATTAACTTGATGCTATTAACAACCCTTCGAGTACCAGCGTTACAAATATGCGCTTCTTCGCTAGTAGAGATATTATAAGTATTCGACAAATTTGACTGAATAACGTTAAATCAACATTACGTTTGATGATAAAAAAATTTAATTAATCATCGTATTGTCATTATAAAGAAGAAAATTAAAGGTTCGTTCCCAGCACAAAGTCTATGATACTTTAAGTGTTAATCGATATTTAATCATTTTTATAAAAATTATTGAACTTCATTAAATCAATAAAATTACGAATTCTAACGTTCGTTTTTGTCCCAGAACTGGTGCATTCGATTTATAAATTTATTTAAAGATTAAATACAGTTAAATCAATCGATTTAGGACCTCGTAAGCAACAATAATTGATTAAAATCATCGCTTGAAAGTAACATAATCTTCTAAAAGGTTATCAATCAATGCATTTATTATTGTTATTAATCAATAAACAACATAGTTGAGTGATTTTTATTCAATGATATACGTGTTTAATGAGATTGCTGAATTTTCTCATTTTTTCAACACATTTTTACGAGCACGAATAACCAAAGACATTTTAGCTATCTTAAAAATAATTTTAATTAACCCTTTACAAGTCACAAAAATATCTCCACTCATCGGCTTTATCGTATAAAGGGTTTAAATAATCGGATTTAATTGAAATTTGATTTAATAAATAAAAATTAACTATCAAAATTGTTATAATAAATAAAATATTTAATTTCACTTATAATTTAGCTTAAAAAATTGTGCATCTTAATAGTAGAATCGTGTGAATACCAACATGGCGAACGTGACAAAAATTGAATGATAGTACGAAAAAAAGAAAACAGAACATAAAATACACACATGCGGGCAGAACGACAGGCGAACTTGTTTTACGTGGCTGATGGGGTATCTGTATCTTACAGGGTGTTGGCCTTGGCCGAATGATATCCGCCCTCGCTTGAACTCCTCTTTGGTTTGGATCTGCTGTATACCGATCCAGTGAACCTCCATTGCTATGCTTGGAGCTCAACCCGGCGTCAGCTTTTTTGTAAACTGTTTAAGGATTATTGTACATTTAAAAAAAAATTAATAAAAAATTATGTTTAAAGATATATTATTGAAGTTACCGATAGGCTGGGGCTCCTGCCGCTTGCTGCAACACTTGCCCATTTTGTATTTATATCTTTATAATTAATTGTTCGGGTTTGATTGTCCACCGAAACGTCAAACTTCGTTCTATCTGATTCTCGTCGAGATATCAACGCGGCAAGTCTCCATCTCTCTTCCTTTCTCTCTCTCTCTCTCTCTCTCTCTCGCTGATTCCGCTATACTCGTTACGGTTCTTTTGATCCCTTCTTCCTCAGTTCTGTTGTCAAATATTCTATCGATGTTTCATTGTTTATCCCTTACTCCGATTACTAATTGGTCCCAGAAAAATTCTGTAAAACAACAAATAAATATGTTATTAACATCTTTTTCGAAATATGTTTATTTCATCAAATTGGAGGAAAAAATAAATATACGAGCGATTGTTAGTTAAGGGTGCGATAGAAATAAAATTGTGTCGCTTTAGTAATGGAAAAAACGTTTGATAATTCAATTGTTTCAACAGAGAAGCAAATGAGAAAGTGACGAACGTGTAAACCATTAGCGTAAATGGTCACTCGAATGAGACTGAGCAAATCAAATGTCACGAACACGCGTAAATATGTAAGTAACTCTGTTTTAAAGGTATGTGTCATTTTCAATGATTTTATCGATAATTTCTAATTCATCGGTTCATTTATTTTCAGTTTATCAATTTTTATTAATTCAAGGTAATTGTGCTACCTCTCGGTCGGTAACAAAAACTGTAATGAAAATCTCTCTCCTATGATTGAACTTTTGAATAAAAAAGAAGAACGATTAACTGCGTCCTGCAATTCTACAGTTCACTGTTCTCATTTTTAATCTGAAAGATCGATCTTTGTAGTGAAATTCGCGATAAAAAAAATTCTTATATCTCTCTCGCACGCCATGCGATTTGAGAGAGAATGTCGTCATGCAGCAAAATCGTTGCAATTCGTTTTCTTTCCTCATAGAGAAAGCTTTTGTTTACATTTAAAAAAATCCTTTTTCGCGATTTTTTCATGTTACATTGAATTGAAATTGATTCGAAAGATCCAAAAATCACATAAAAAATAACGAACATAAAAATGTTACAATAAATGTATATAAATATTTATAAAATTGAAAGAAATTGCTAAATACCATAATAAGAATGATACAATTATAGAAAAAAAAAAAAAAAAACAAAAGTTGGAATATTTATCGAAACTCACGAAACTTCAATAATTAAAAAAAAATTGTGGAGCATTTAACGCTCTGTCGCTTGCAAGATTTCTCTGGACTGATTATCCATTTTTTATTTATTTTAGCATCCCCTTCATAGCCAGTTTGATCGTAGCCAAAGTTTTTAATTAAACGGCATTGAAGAAGAAAGAGTAGGGGGTTAGGGGAGCTTGACGAATATTCCACTCGTTTTGAGAACGAGTATAACCGCGTGTGCGGAGGGAAAGAGCGAGAAGGGTAGTAGAAATAACGAGTAGCGAGTGGAGGGACGTATATCACGAGTGTGCAGGGTGATTTCAGGGTCGGGCCGTGGGTCTCGAAGCCCGCACCTTGAAAATATGAATCCGTGAGAAAGGGTCGGGAATGTCTGTGATAGTGTGGGAGTTAGCTGTCGGAGTTTCGAGTGTCAGGAACCCTCGAGAGGCCCAAGTGTGTCTGTTGTTGACTGTACCCTCGCGATATCAACGTCTATGGGGTTTCGACGCCTTAGTATCGATGCGTTCAACCCCATGAGCCTCTTCCTCGCACTAAACTACATTTATAAGTGTATTTCGTCGTCCTTTGGCAAGGGTTTGAACACACAGAACCTAGGAGGGTGGAATCTGTGGCTCTGAGTTTACGTACAGTTTACCTCGACACATCGAAGTTGTAAACACAACAGAAAAAAAGTATATGACAACTGCATAGGATAGGATCAAGCTCTGTACGAGTGTACCAACCGGTACATACCAATTTTTGCCTGTGTGTTTTGTGAACGATTACTGGACACGTGGAAACATGAAATAGGGGGGTGAATGGTCTCGTAGCCCGGATATGTCGAGGGTGAGCTGTTTGCTACACTAGAAGCTCTCTCTCTCTCTCTCTCTCTCTCTCTCTCTCTCTCTCTCTGTGTGTGTGTGTGTGTGTGTGTTGCATACACAGTTATATATATAATGGGAGCTAGTATGGCAGTGAAAACGGTCGATATCCATGGTAATTCTCTCCCTTGCGTGGATTCCTAACTTCCAAGGTCTATACATTCAGGACTCTATGGTGATGGAACGGAGGCATCAGACAATGAAACGAGTTTATGGTTTTTAATGTTTATGTATGTATATGTTTAATAGGGTTTAATAAGTTCTGTGTAAATGGTTTCTTGTAATTTTAGGGTTTTGCATTTTGAATGGGGAATTCGATCAAAAAGTTATTATGTACAGCATGAAAGAAAAGACAAGGAAAGGAAGGGAAATCTTTCTTTATTAAATTAAAGTTGGGAATAATGTAAAGATTTTTCATTAGATAAATAAATAAATATATAAAATATTCCTTCTTTTCGTAGCAATGATTCGTTAGAGCAGGTGACTCGACATAAATCGAAAATCACAAGTATTCTGAACATTGTTTTAATGCAAGAAAATATTTCAATTTGACTTTACCATTTAATAAAAATTTCCATGGGGGTTCACACTCTTTTCCTCTCAACTAAAATTTGCATAAGACGCTGGCTGAGTTTCATTATTGAACGTTATGCAAATTGAGTTTTCTCCAGTTTCCAACCTCGAAGGGTTCTCCGTCCGTCTTTCAGGATCGAATAAAACGAAGCTGAGAACTTTCTGATCATCAGTACAGTAATTGGCCATCCCCCAATTATCGGTTACCCCATAATAAATATTCTGTGCAGCAAATATTCACAAAAATAAATGTAACCATGCCAAACGATTATCGAGCTAATCGAGAGTCAATACTCACGATAGCCTATCGTGTTTATGGCTTTATCGTTCTATGGTATTCCGTACAACTTATTAACCTATCAGGTACATATCGTTTTCTTAGCTATCGTGTTTATGGCTTTATCGTTCTATGGTATTCCGTACAACTTATTAACCTATCAGGTATATATCGTTTTCTTAGGGTGCACCCTCAGTTATAGTCTCACCCTCGAAGGATTTTCTTTCTTAATATATGAAATGAAACTACTAAGTCGCTCAACTTCGATACAGTAGTTGACCCTTGAGTGATTGGCCACCCCGTAATACATAGACCCCATGCATAAATCCCTATTTATAGAACGAATTGTAACCATGGCAACTGGCTATATTTCGTAAGAGGCCAATCACTATCAAAATTCACTCTGTAGCAATACTACCTAATATAGCTTCCCGAGGGTGCAGCATGGGGTGAGAGCGTCAAACCATAGGGAGTCGATGCTTCTCTCTCTCCCACCCTTCTATCCTCCTTATTTGGTGGAGAGGGTATCCACGTGTATCTTGATTCAAATATAGCATCGAAACAGCCCTTATATTGCTGTGGAGGAGTTGGCTCTTAGTTTTGTCTCACTCTATTTCATTTCACCCCTCTCTCTTTCTCTCTCTCCCTCTTCTAGTAAGCCGTGTATATTCACTAGGAATAAAGATAGATTCTGTCACAGCAAAAAGCACGCAGGGCAGCAACGTTACCAAGAGCACGAGACACGAAGACGAATGGGAACTATGGAGGAAACGCTTGTCGTGACCTGAGATCACAGAAAGAGAGAGAGAGAGAAAAAATTGCCCGTGTTATACCCCGAAATAGAGATATCCTTACTAAAAATACTCCTCTTTGCATTACAATCGTGAAATATACTTCAACACTATTCTACTACTACTACTACCATGGATTATATATACTTAATGAATGCAGTGAAATGCTATTTGTACGTTATGAAGATACGAGGAAACGATACCGCCAGTTACTAACTGCGATGTAAAATCAGTTAACGAGGCATTTGCCTGGAAAGTGATTAACGACTGTGACAAATTTTCTGTAAATCACGTAACAGGAATGTTGAAAACTGTTATAATATTCTTCGAGGATAATTTTTTTATGCACTGGGTTATGACGACAGCATTAATCGTTGCCAGTATTTAATATTTCTATAAGAAACAATATTATTAATTCGTTAAATAATCAATTGAATGAATAAATAATGATAAAAATTTGAATCGCTCTATCGTATCGTTGATTAAAATTGTTATTAAATTCACTTTACAAATTCGTTTAATTATTTAATCGTTTCTATGGTTTGCTTAGCATATTTTAGAATATAGAACGAAGCTTCTTGAGGAAACAAATTAACGCGGTATAAATTTATCTTGTCGCAATGACGCGCTCCCCGGAAGTCATCAACACTCTCGATCCCCAGAACCGTTATGTTTTCGTTGGTTTTCTCGAAAAACTGAGTCACCGTGTATGCTACCGAGCCAAGGAACCACAGGAGAGATGAGTCAATGGGTCTTTGGGTCGTAACAGGACAAGACGTACGACCGTGACGACTCAAACTTAACTCGGTTACAGTCACGATGTGACGTCACACGTCAGTGCAACCCCAGGAGAAAGAAATTTCAAAGGAATAATACCGAGAGCAGAAATGCAAAAGGTCAAAGATCTTTAACGTTGTCCATCACTTTTGTACTTGTTTCTCTTCTCTTGATGTCCAATGAGAATAAATTCGATTCTATATCACTGCTTGCGGGGCCTACAATGGTTGATACATTCGAAAATTTGTTCCAGTCGATGGATCATACATTTTTTTACTGTTGTTTTTCTCCATTCTCTTCATTATTTACAACTACACTCGAAACTCGCTTGATCCTTCTCTCGTTTCACGCTTTGCATTTTGGGACCATGAGACCCACTCGAATATTACATTTAGTCAAATATATATTTCGAGCGAAGTAATGAATTAGTTTCTTTTTTACACTCGATCCACAATTTTTGTTCTTCCTATTGTTTAATTCTAACGAGAAAGAATATTTTGAATAAGTACATAAACTATAGAGAAATATTGTGACAAAATGATTTTTCTATTATGTGTTGTCTAGAAAAAAAAAGAGAAAAAAAACAAACTTATTTACTAGAAAGTTTCGAAATATAATTGTACGTAAATATAGCTTAGTTGTTAACAATTACTTGAGTTACGAAATAAACATTTGTTTATCTCTATCAGCAAATACTTTGATGCTCATTCCGATATATTGTCAAAAATATTTATTTAATTTCATCTATTGATAATTGAATTGTTTATTAGAAAGTTTAGACACAAATTGCACATTTGAGGAAGCATTTGATAATTAATTAGTTAAAAACAATGTATTTATCTACCTCTCAGTAACGATATTGACGCTCATTGCCGATATATTAATTTGTTATCAAAAAGTTTCACGATGTAACCGGCTCCACGGTTGCATAAATAAATAAATGAATAAATAAATGAATAAATATATTTTTTAAATATTGTAAAAGAACATTTTTAAATTAAATCAACTTTATAAATAAATGAATTATTCATTAGAAAGTTTAAGAATTTATTATACCTTTAAAGAATTACTTGATAATTACTTAATTACAAAATTTGAAATTATCAATCTTTCAATAACGTAGGTGACGTCTATCGCCGATACAAATTGAACATTTCAGGAAGTATTTGATAATTAATTAATAAATAATTGAATAAATAAATATTTTTAAATGTAAAGAAAATATTAAAAAATGAAATTCGCTCTATAAATAAATGAATTGTTTATTAAAAAGTTTAAATATAAATTGCACCTTTACGGAAGCATTTGATAATTAATTACTTCCAAAATTATAAATTATTTATCTCTCAGTAACGACATTAAAGCCCAACTCCGTTGTAATTAATCTTAATTGAAAAATTTCATAGTGCAACCAATTTCACGGACGCATAATATGTACCACGGTTGATTAATTTAACGTTGGATAAAATATTTTGATACATATACATACAGTCAACCAGGTAAAAGATAGTTGAGTAAGGAGTATGAAGAGGGAGGACCGATATAACGGAGAGCAAGAATTTCCGGTTGGCAACTGTAGCGAGAGGAATCGTAATTAAACCTCCTAACAGTAGTTATCTCCGTTGCTCGTGGACTCGATATTATCAGAACAGAAACTGAATGCTTGTAAATATAGAAAGGGAGAGGTGATGATACCCGAGAGAGTATCGATTTTGGGATAGAATTGTGCTTGTGTGCTTCGACGACCAAGATGACGACGTTGTTACGACGCAGAGGGCCAGCATCAGCATCAGCATCAGCATCAGCATCAGCAGCAGCAGCAGCCGCAGCTCGATGAAGTAGCTCAAGCATGAAAATCGGGCACGAGGGAAGCTTACCCCAAGGGAGAACAAGGAAAGACAGGAGATAAGGGACGGTTACTCCCTATACCTGCAATCGAGCGAGACTCAGCGAGTGAAATTCGATCGTTCTTCCAGATAATCGTTTTCTCCCTTCATTTCCGTTATCCTCACCCTATGAATGGTTTTTAATTTTGACAACTCTTGTTTTATTTGCATTAAAATAGAACTGCACCTTAAAAGTCTTACACGTTTACAATGAAATGTGTATAAATTGTAGAGGAATCTGTCTATCGTTTTATCATAGAGGAAGTTTTCGTGAAACAAAGTCGAGATTTTTACGTCAGGATAATTGAAAATAATCCACCGTGATTAATGGTTTAGTAACGATGTTTGAAAATTTTGCAGTTTGATTTTAAAAAATGTCATCCAATGATTTATAAATAATTGAAATAAATAAATATTTGAATTAAATATAAATCGTACAATATTACAATAATGTTATGTATGTTGACAATTTATATTACAATGTCCATCTGCTGAGTGGCACGTAAAGAGATAAATCAACGTATCGATTAAAAATCGATAAAGTGAGCTTGGAATGACGATCAAGAATCAAGGATATATGGACTATGCAATGTATAATATAATAAAAGTGTATACAGTATGAATGACTGTTGAGATTCGAGAGAGACTCGTCACTAAAGAGTTTACATTGTAATTCAAGGATCATCGACTCAACATTGAATATTTTTCCTTTCACACTCTCTCTCTCTCTCTCTCTCTCTCTCTCTCTCTCTCTCTCTCTCTTCTTGTATTATTTATATTATGCACATCTCTCTTATACATCAATGACAATAATGCCGATGCGACGTCTCGTCGTCTGTGCAAAGCGATGAAACCGACAGCACGCGATGCTACAATCATTCGTGCCAACAAAATCGTCGTCAAGCGATGTGTGTTCTGTGTCTTTCGAGACTCTATCGTTCTGTATTCGAGGCATGTACGAAGCAGACTTCCTTCCAGTGTAACTCGAGAGAAAGAGAGACGTAGGCAAAGAGAGAAAGAGAGACGTAGGCAAAGAGAGAAAGAGAGATACGAGAAGGTACTACGACTTCGGAGGGTACCCACTCGGCGGAAAATCTTGATACACGTGAGCTAACAGTAACCTAAGGAGGATTTTTCTTCTTTGATTCTTTGTAATGGTTTCTATCCATAAGACATGTAGTCGATGACTCTTTTGAAGGTTTTATCAGTGGTCCGTTATGGTGTGACATACCCCGGTAAATCAATATAAAGATAATAATCACAGAGCCATACAATGGAGTTTCTAAAGATATTTGATGCCATCCGCTGGAGTATGAGATAACCCAATGGATTAATTTAAAGATTCTAATCGCACAATCATATTACGGAACATCTAAAAGCATTAAACGTCATTCGTTGGTGTATGTCATATCCGAATTTTTTTATCAATTCGATGCTGTATGTCGTACCCCATCGAAATCTTTCTTTACGAAAAAAAATTTAATGACGATGAGTGACAGTTAAAATACGAGCGACAGTTAAAAATTATAAATATATTCCCTTTGAGTATTATATGGCTAAAGGCCATTAATAGCAAGGATCGCGTGCGGCTCATTGAAATCGAGTTATAATCGCAGTATAGCTTACTACAATACCGTTTACTATAATGTTAAAGGTGCAGTACGGTAGATCTCTCGTTCTTATCGCGTATACGCCAGGTGTATATGTGTGCATCGACGCGGCACTCGATAAGGAGAACGATAAACGACGCTGCATGGCTGTGGCAGCAGCGGCGATGGCTGACTACTTGGTGCTGGAAGCGATGAGGGTGCAAGAACCTACGGCGTCCCGACACCCCTTCTCGCCCCCCATAAACAGCGTGGAGACACAACGGCGCCGAACAACGAGCGACGACCGGGGTTGCTCACCCCCGTTTGCAATTCTCTCGAATCTATCCACATCGTCTCTTCCTCCTTTCCACTTCCTTCTCCACATCTATTCGCCAGCGTTTCATCGCCAGCTCGTATCCACTTGCCTTCCACAACTGCATCGCTATATACAACAATATTGATGTCTCGGTTGATGACCGTGCGGTAGTTTATTTAGGAAATTGATGTTCGGTATTAAAAACCGATTTATGGATACTTAGAATTGTTCACATTGTACCTGAAGCTTTTGTTTAATCGAAAATATCTTGGGTGTCGATATTAAGTTGAATTTTGAATGCATTCGATGCAATGAATAAGAAATAAAATAATTTTTCTTTAAGCTGTGTTAATAATGAATGAAAAATAATAATAATTGTCAACTGTAAAATTTACGAAAAAAATGTTTTATTTACGTGTCCACTTGTTTATGGAAGTTATTAGTTCTTCATCTTAGAGTTGAAGGAAAGTCATAGAAGTCGTGATATGAAATATTTTAATTGATTAAAAATTTACACGGAAAATTTCGTGCGCTTTTCTTTGATAAAAATTAATATTTTGATATATTAAGAAGATCCCTCTATCTCTTAATGTTAATATCATTAGTGTAATAGGAGCAGCAGATATTAAAATCGCTATCTCTACGATATAACGAAGCTTAAGGATATTTGGGCCAAAGATGAGAGAAAGATAGAGGAAAGGAAAAAGTGCTGCGTTGAACGCATTAGTAAGTTTCTTGCGAGAGAGAAGCGTCGTGACTGAGATAAAAAACCGTAGTCACCGTCTTACGTTTGCTTGACGAACCTGAAAGACCTTAATATACGGTCAATCATTGTCAAATTTGAACACGAGCTGTCTCAAAAAGTCTTTTCCATTCTGTCAGTTTTACTAACGGAGAAAATGGTGACATTGTATCGTCGTGGGTCAGTTTCCCGAATTGCTACATAAAATAGCACTATTTTGTCCCTAAAAATATTTTGACAATGAAAATATCCGTAATTTTATTGTCAAATTTGAACACGAGATGTTTCAAGGTATCTCTTTCATTCTGTCAGTTTGATATTCAGATTCAGAGCCGGTTTTCCGATTTTCAACGTAAAACTGGATAATTTTAAGCACACGTTGCTAAAATAACGAAACGGCTTAAAATTTTGACAAAAATGTACACAATTCAGAACTGTTTATTTTACAAAGCAGCTAAATTCCTATCGCTATCGCATAGAAATCGTGTTTCATCCAAATATCCTTAATTTTCATTGTCAACTTTGAACACGAGCTGTTTCAAGGTATATCTTTCAATGTGTCAGTTTTATATTCGGATTCAGGACCGGTTTTCCGATTTTCTATGTAAAACTGGATAATTTTAAGCACGCGTTGCTAAAATAACGAAATGCCTTAAAATTTTGACAAAAATGTACACAATCCAGCGTAGTTTCTTTTACAAAATAGCTAAACTCCTATCGCTATCGCACCGAAATCGTGTTTCATCCAAATATCCTCAATTTTCAAAGTCAAATTTAAACACGAGCTGTTTCAAGGTATCTTTTCTATTCTGTCAGTTTAATATTCAGATTCAGAGCCGGTTTTCCGATTTTCCACGTAAAACTGGATAATTTTGAGCACATGCTGCTAAAATAACTAAACGGCATCAAATTTTCACAAAAATGTACACAATCCAGCGTAGTTTCTTTTACAAAATAGCTAAACTCCTATCGCTATCGCACCGAAATCGTGTTTCATCCAAATATCCTTAATTTTCAAAGTCAAATTTAAACACGAGCTGTTTCAAGGTATCTTTTCTATTCTGTCAGTTTTATATTCGGATTCAGGACCGGTTTTCCGATTTTCTACGTAAAACTGGATAATTTTGAGCACATGCTGCTAAAATAACTAAACGGCTTCAAATTTTCACATAAAATGTATACAATCCAGCGTAGTTTCTTTTATAAAACAGCTTTTAAAAATTTCTATCGCTATCGTACAAAAATCGTTTTCGGCTCAAATATCCATTAAAAAAATGTGTTCTTTTAGCTTTTTTATTTAATATTTTGATTATCGATACTGTGCGGTGGACAGTATTAGGGACGTTTTACATTGTGCGCATTATAGATAAGCAATACATAGGTTACGCACGTACGTATACCTTGACGACATGTGGGTATAGTAACGTTGCGGGCGTTCCATGCGAACGCGCTAATTCCTTAGCCGCGGGGGTTGTTCGCTCTTCCGGCCAGCGAGCATTGCTTTGACACCCCCGTGACTCTCTCTGTCTGTGTGTATCGAAAGCTGGCAATAACACGAACTTCGTTCATCGTGTAACATCTACAGTAATCGATTTGCTAAGTAAAAAGTAAAAAGGTTGACTGGCTCCAAGCTCCGAGAGTCTGTATCGCATTTTTTCAGAGAAATTCAATCTCGAAACTCTGTCGCACTATGTAGCAGGTATATTGTAAAGGTTAAACCTTTTAAAATAACAAATAAAAATTGAATAATTTAACTCTGATGTTCATTGTTGTTATCTCTTGTTTGCTCTCTTACTTTTCGGTGCACACCTCTGAGTACGCAGTTGTAATAGTTACTTATTACTGTTTACATTCACGCTCGTGAATCTCGAGCAGGCTAACGTTTTTAGTAAAAGATAGACGGAGGTTCGTGGAGCACTTGGACGCTCGCTTAAAGGGCAGTAACCTTTGGTTATATTGCGCGCTCCTGTACACGAGAGTCGAGCCTCACTAAGGCACCGTCACACCGCGAGAACACGCTTCATGTTTTTTTTCGTGTGTATGCCAACACTAAAGCTAGACTGCTGATGCTGTTCTTCTTTCAATCTCTGCGTCTCTTTTTCTCTGTGTATACGTACACACTCGCTCGATATCTCGGAAATGCTATTAGGCAGCAGGCGACGAGAAGTACTCGGTACTTGGTGCTACCCACTTGGACGAAACAGAGAGAAAGAGAAAAAGAAAGAGAGATGGAAAGATATATGAAGAGATGGAAACTCTCTTGCCCCCCCCCCCATCTACGTAAAATAAATCTCTCTTCTTATAGTAATTTCCTCGAGCTCGCTACACTAAGTGCCCATAGCCCACTATTCACAACGTGAATTTATTCCCTTTGAAGATTTCATCTTCTCTATGCCCCTGGGTTACATAGCGAACCCCTCGATTCAATTGTTATGAATTGGCAACGTAAACAATCAAATAAATTCGTGAATACACAAAACGTGAGAAGGACTGAATAAGAGAGAAATAGAAGTTAATGAAGTAGATCAAACGATGCTTTGAGGGAAGACATTTGGCAACACAGCCTGTAATCGACGATTTTACGCTGATTCAACACGGAAGAACCTGTGTTTCTTCAAAAAATTTCGTTCTATTATTTTTTTTTTTGCTGTTTTCTTTCCTCTTTGAGGAACTACGTCATGATGAAACGATCGATCATGCAAACATTTGTTAAATTTTCATACGATTGTCATTGTGGTTACGCTCATTTCAAATTTCAAGTAAAAAATATGAAAATCGAAATGGCGGATACAAGTTACACTTACAATTAGCTTGAAATATTAAAATTATCTCAGGTACCCAGTACCGTTAACAAATATCAATTTTATTGCAACGAAATACACACAAAATGTATGTTTTATAATATTGAACTAGCGGTTTATCCGTAGACGCAATTAATTCTGGTTTTTTCATTAGGAAAATTCTCCACGAATAACAAATATAGAACCAAAAAGCCAATAACGTATCCACAGTCAAAACAATAATATTATTTCAATCGGTGTGTACGCTCTTGTTAGCACACCGGTGAATTGGCAATTACACGACAAATATAGACACGTGAACGATGGGGGAATAGAGGTGGAACAAAGCTGGAAACAGAGGAAATTATAGTCTCTGTCGCGAATCAATTCCATTGCACCACCATCGCACAGAGCAAGAAGAGGGAGACGCAGTAATTTCCATTGGCCATGGAGATATATTCTATTTTGCGACACGTCGACGGGAACGTCAGCTACATATATCGTTTCGTCTCTTCCGTTCATCTATGCTCTATTCGACGTCGGTAGCGACGACGACGACGACGACGACGTCGACGACGAGGGTGGTTTACCGGTTAACCGAAACTGGGCTAACCACCGCGTGGCTACCTCTCTGCTAGGGGGCTCTCTCGCTCTCCGGATTTTCTCATTCTCTCTATCCATATTCGTATTTGCAATTTCGCAGCGATAACTACGTCTCTCTTGCCCACATATAAAAGCATATATCTATACATACATATATATACATATATATACATATATACTACGTGCAGTCGGAGCTTCTCTCCTCTTACGATCGATCGAAACTGGCCCCAGCGGGGGAGGAAAGAACGGTCGCGCGCGCGCTCTCCGCACAGCAACCGTCGCTCCGGAAATAAAGTCACGTCGTTAATACCTTATTAGTAATAACGGAGACACACATTGGGCAATATTAATTCGTTACGAGTTATCGCATCGTTATTTTCCTTCGGTGATTCACACAAAAAATATTATTCTATCATAATACCAATAAGTAAAATGGGTTTGAGAGATGACACTAATTGAGTGAGAATGTCGACGATTGAGACGTTATTCAGCCAAATTTCTGGATAGTCTGCAGTTTTTTTTTAATTGTTAAACTAAAAAAAGAAAATCTTTCAAGCAGAAACGAGTGTACGATTAAAACTCTTGAGGCTCTTGTCATAATTTTCTTTGCTACATATAAAATTAAATGTTATTCTGTTTATATACAGACGTGGTTTCTTGAGATAAAGCAAATTACGTGAGAATGTTGATGGCTGAGACGAGACTTAATAAATATTCGAGTAATACAAGCAAGAAAGAAAATACTTAAGACCGAGTATAGGTCGAAAACTCTTGAGTCTCGTCACGATGCTTGCCTCATTTCGATCGTCGTACTCAGAGCTAATTGATGTCTAAAAAAAAAAATAAGCAAACACGATGAAGCTAGTGGGAAAAAAATAAAACGAACATAAAAGTGTTTTGGGGGAAAGAAAGAATCAGCAGTTTGCATCAAGCTATTGTGCACACTGGAAGCTATGTGCTATGTATGATACTAAAATCCATAAAACTTTTGTCAGTACACCTGTTCGAGTTACAGGCACTCGTGTGTTGCAGTTGATGTAACCTTCTTCAACAATGTATGATCACCCTTCCCATTTCTTCTTTGCACGGTATGCTGCACGTGTCAACAGAAATTGTACAATGTATCCTTTTATAAATTTATTTATAGAATTCTGTATAAATCAAGTCAGCTTGTAGTCCAATAGTTGTCAAATGAATGGTTGATGAGTTGGGATCTGGAGAAAAGTCGGACACGCTCTCGGGTCAGCTGTTTTGCAGCGTCGAGGCCAAAGTAAGCTACAGAGAAAGTACAAATTTAAACTCGATTTATACTTTTTATTATTTTTATCTTTTGGATCTTACAACTTTTTAATACGAATTATTATCATATTTCATTGTTATTAATTATTGATATTTATAAACGTACATTAACCTGTTAACCGGGGGAATTCCCCCAATATCGTTTAAGTTTTACGTATTTATACGTTCCGCACGGTTAACAGGTTAAAACAACTAACACTGACTATTTACCCTCGTAGTTGAATATTATTTAATTGAAGCAAAAGTAAGTCACAAATATTCGAGTGAATACTTTGAAAAATATTATATTTCACAGGTTTGATCGTAAATTTAATTATTTTATCTTATTCGCGACTACAGCCGTACATTTGATTAATTTTATTCGATTGATAATTTAATTTTCAAGAATTAAATAAAATATTTACAATTTTATTTGTCATTTTGAGAAATTTGCTATTCATTAGATTCATTTTATTATTTTTAAATGATAGTTAAGTATCTTTAACTGCATTGAAATATTTTAGATTAGAAATACACGAAATATGAACGGTACTTCATGGGGTTCGATGGTAAAATGTAAATCAACTTACCAAAAACAAAAATCTCATTAAATCTAATCGTAAATTCTTCAAATAAAAATAAAATAGAACGAAAAAAAATTATTCCTTATTTCCTGAAGCGAAGTTTGTTGTTTTTACATAATCTTTCATACCGGAAAACGAAACTTTGCTTTGGGGAAATTGTTCACGTCTGCCTGTCGCAGCACAACGTGCACAGAGAGTGCATATTTACGTTCGTATACCTTCGTTTCTATTCGCCTTCTGGGAGACTTAAAGTTCTTCCTCGACGGGAGTCTTTGCTTCGAAGCTATAGCTTGAAGTATTTCTTCCTACGGTAGACTGTAGGAAGAAGAACTTCCCGAAGACTACGACGACATAGACGTAGAGGGGTGTTTGCTTCTATAAAAGTTTTCTGGTTATCCTTGCTCTCTCTCTCTCTCTCTCTCTCTCTCTCTCTCTCTCTCTCTCTCTCTCTCTCTCTCTCTCTGGCAACGACAAACGTGCAAAGACTTAATGCGAAAAAAGAAAGTAAAACCTTGAAAATTCCTCCCTCATTATTTTTCAATTTGGCTTTTGTACTGTTAATCGATTTTGGCTTTCTCATAAAAGAAACTTTGTGAACTGTGTAAAACCAATATGCAAATGAAAATCTAATAAAATTTCTAAATAAAGGGCAATGTTTGTGTTGATTACTCGAGTTGATTTAATTCCCCACACAATGCCCAGAATTGTTGAAAATTGTTAAACGACTTTTCAGACAATTTTAAGGATCCTGACATAAAAATCTTTAAAGAAAAAATGTTTTTCCATGAGAACAAAGCTTTGGAGAAAGCAATTGGAAAAATTGTTCTCTTGATGAACATTGATTTTTCACTTTGTTTATGGATTCAAAATATTGCACCAAATAACATTAACGATAAGAGATCAAATTTGATGTTTATTCAACAGCTATTGAGTTCTCGAAACATAGCTACATATTATTGAGGAGCTTTCGAGTAAATCTTGAGAATTCTGGCGGCACCGAAGCCAGGGGGGAAATTCCAGTGTTTATTTATAAGTGGACACACAGCTGTCTGCAGTGAGGAGAGACAGGATTAGATAAGCTCGACAAACTTGGTTCCTTACATCCCTGGCCCTTTATATTTCTGTCCTTCGATAGCAAAACGATGATTATAGAAAATAAGTGTCCAGATAATTGTCGTGCGATTGAGGAAAAATACTGTAAAAATCTCTTTGGATAATTTGAATGATTATTCAAGAGTAATGAGATGCGATCTGCACGTTCCGTTAAGTTTTTTCAAAGGATGATGACAATTAATTGATTCATTGAGCTAATCGATCAGTTGTCAGTTCAACCAACTGATTAATAGGGCTAATCGATCATTCATTGGCCCAACGAACTGATTAATTACGTTAATCAATCAGATTTTTACCCAATCGATTATTTGGCCTTAGCAATCGGTCGTTGGTCGAACCAACTGATTATTTTGGATTAAGTAATCAGTTGTTGGCCCAACCAACTGGTTGATTGAGCGAACCAACCAATTGTTGACACAACAAAGTGCTTTGTTGGCTCAGCTGTTTTCCAACCAACTGATTATTTCAGCTCATGAATTACCTTGTTGGAACAATTGCTCTTTGTTCTCCGTGTGAAAATCTTTAAAAAAAAATTGAGAAAAATCACACGCGTATGACAACTGCCTGGTACTGCCATTACCTTCATCACGTATTTTTCCCTTCTCAATCTTAATTGTGCAACGATCGACGATGCGTACCAGGTACGCGACGACTCCATCGATCTGCACAATCATGATACCCGACCCTGAAATTCCGTGAATCAATCACCGTCGTTGCATCTATCAACGGCAATTACGAAATTGATAACTTATGGCTTCATCCTCACAATTAGTTGTATGGGCAGTAGTCACCCATTAAAATCAGTCTTCATTATTTATTTATTTATTTACGAGTCTATCTCGACTTCTCGGCTTGGAAAACTTTTCAGCTGCTTCCTCTAAAGGGACAATCCCTCCCGAGGCACAACAATAATAATAAAATAAAAGAAAGTCGATTTTCACGTGACACCCAGATGTTCGAGAAGAGGATTCCTCCTCATCGCAGCAAAGCAACCTTCCGTCTCATCTTCTCTCGATCCTCTCTCAATAAATGTCCGGGCCCGGCGTGGCCACTGGCAGAATTGTTGGGCCACCCGGTAGGTAGTTAGCCGCGGCGTGACAGGACAATGGATCGTCGGGATGGAGCTTCTCGGCAAAGAGACTTTACTCGAAGCCTCCTCCTAGTTCTTTGTGAACCCAGGGTGAACATCCTCGACCGAACTCTCGCACAACAATCCAACTAGGCTTATTGTTTTCTCGTCATCGAACTCATCCATTCGATTTTTATGATATAAATAACTTTCTTTTTAATCCATAATAATTACAATATACCTGATGTACCGAGCATCCATATAGAATAATTTATGGTAACAATTAGTTCATTCAATTTTATTTCTTAATTTCTGTTATTAAGTAGTTGTTAGTCCTATTATTAGTTCTTTTTTTATTTCCGCCCTCTAGGAATATGGATTTCAATCTCAGAACATACCTTGCGAAGGTAAAATGACGCAAAAATATTCTAAATGATGCAAACATTCGACATTTTTTACTATAAAAATTGCTTAGACTTGATTGTAAGCGCCTATTATGTTTTTCAGACGTTGGCTTACGTGTAAAACAGTAGATTAAGGATGTAGAAGCATTTTAAAAAAATTTCGTACATCAAAATAATATTTGTTTAAATTTTTTAATTAGAAAATAGTAGGGAAAAATTTGAAAATTATATTTTATTAATGATTTTTCATTGTCATCGCAGCCCATAGTTATAAAAACTCGAAAAAAATTCAGCACAAAGTAGAGAAATAATAAAAATTTTTTTTTCTTTCAAACTCCTTATTGTGAAAAAATCGAAATCGAGTATCCAAATAATGTTCAGGTGTGCGGAGATATTCTTCCTACAGCACCGAAAACTATTACGTCATTCCGAGCAGTCTTTTGTTAATAAAAACCTTCAAAATAATTTGATATGTTTCATATTTCAACTTCCCTCAATAACGAGACGACAGAGATTCAATATAGAGGCCACGTGCTGCGCACGTGACTATGCGCAAGAGACACGATTACGGTATTTATACCTTCAAAGCTATCGAGAGCCGTGTCACGTTCTCTCAATTTTCTGTAAAAAAAAAGCTTATCGTGATCTCCTGGGTAGCAGGCACCCTGACACCTATTTTTTTTTTTTATTCATATATCACGAATTCTTGTTACATCGATAGATATACCGCGAGAAACGAAAAGGCAATGTTACGTTGTGAATTGTTCGTAGCTCTCCGCGTGGAAGAGGAAAAGAGGCGAGACTAAATATATACGTAAGGAATTCGTGAAGTACTCTCGTTCGTGCGGAAAATGTGTCTGACAACTGCAATGTACGCGGTGTACCCGAGCGTCAACAATATCGTTTACCTGCTCGACCCGAGAGCGCGAATTACTTTACGGTACGTTCGTGACGCCGTCGCACGTTTTTCTCAGCTGTGCTATGCGCCGACAACACAATTCTTGTAGAAGGAAAGTATAACGAGAGTTTCGCACATCTGTGAAACAGACGAGCGGTGGTCACACGCAGGATTCTACGCGATGAGGTGAGGCACTGTAATTTTATGGTGAGGGGTTACGGGGGATGTAGAACCAGACTCAAACAGGAATGATGCACCGGGCTATTCGACCTCGATGAATGTGTAGAGTCGATACTGAATATGAAGCAAAATTTTAGCGAAGCCAACAAGGAGCTGTGGCAGCAGAGAAAAAAAAAAGGGACATCTGTGGAACAGACTGAAGGTAATTGCTCGGAATGATCAATGCCTTGTCACGTTTCTGCGTTGATGGTAACACGTGCGAAATTTATATCGCGCTTTTTATCATCCTTCCTCAGTTTTTTTTACGATAGTTCGGACAAAGTAACTCCTGAAGAATCTCTCGCAGAGACTCGTACAACGTTGTTATACGTTTGAGGGTCACAAGGGCTTTTATTTTTATGTAACGAGAGGTTTTACTTTCTTGTAGAGTTCTGTTTACGTGAACACTTTCTTTGGTTAGTTTTCAATGTCAGAATACTCAAAAATAGTCCAAAATTGTCGAGAAATATTTTTTTTTTTAATGTCCGTCCGTCCGGTTGTCCACGTGCGTGCGCGCGGCGTACGTCTGCGCAGGTTTTCCAAAATTGTATCGTCCATGACTCAAATATTCAATTCTTCGATATAGTTGTACTATTTTTTTTAAATTTAATTTTGTAAACATTGGTACGAAAATGCAGTAAGATCTACAAAAAAAAACCAAGATACGCCAAGATTTTTGTGTTATTTTTCATTCTCTTATAGATATTCCAGCGTACAATAGATGGTTTACGTTATTAAAATTTGCATATCATCAACGTATCTCAATGTTGTTAATAATATAAAACATCCTTTTGTCCTCCCTCAAGATATTTCGAGAGCCGAATCGTTTCAACAAGGTTATCATTATTACCCTGATGATAAAATTTCTGTACCTGTTTGTATGTCTGTTAAAAATTGTATTAATATGCACTGAACGTTATTCCCATGGTGATAAAAAATTCCATAATTATGCAATAATGAATAATAATGCAATAAAAGGATAAACAAAAAAGAAAATACAATTTTTTACCGTGATAATAATATCGTTTAATGTATTAACGGTAAACTCATTGACAGATGTTGAATACTTAAGATTTCAATTGCCTTTTGGAAGGATTATCGTTGTATTTGTGTACGAGCTGCAGGCGCTAAGTGTTTATCGCTCGGTAGATTGGCATCGGGACGAGAAGGCGTCGAGCTGGAAACTAGAAACCGTCGAGACGTTTTTGTAAGGAACAACCTGAGCTGCAGCTAGGTGAATAACGATAGAATGTTTCATATATATATATATATATATATATATATCTCGAGCGAGAGAAAGAGAGCGAGAATCGTGCCAGGGTCCTGTCTTGTCCCCGGATCGCGTAGCCTCGGAACGAGAGTGCTTTCGAGTCGTCCGGTTTACCCAGTCTCGGCCCCTCCCCCTTCGCCTCCTACTCCCTTTTCTCTCTCTCTGTACCATAACGCTTTGGTACAGTATTCACTCTACCTTGCATGTATATTATATTCCTTTAAGGTAGTTTGACCAGCAACGTAATAATCATTCGAGGATTAATTAAATCTTTGTATACTTAAGGCGAGGCGAAACCTCTGTACTTCACCTAAGAGTGCGAAAGAAATAGGCTAGCATTAAGCTCACGGCAGGGTGAAAGAGAAGCAACACATCTGTCTAAGTATGGAGATTTCGTCTCGCCTTAAGGGCGTTACACCACCGTGAGGCCCTCGAAGCGGTATCTGATTTGACGAGTTTTGTTTTTAAGCAACTACCGTGTTGTCATTTTTGCTTTGTTACTTATCTTTAGGACTTACATCGGTGAATATCTTGTATAAATATTATACAAAAATATTTAAGTAACGGTGGATTTTTGTTGTCGCGCACAACGGTTTTGCGCCTGTGAGTGGAACAGAATGCAACAGAGAAACAAACCGTATCTTTAATTCTCGCTCCGATTGTATTGAAAATCCTGTTTAAAAGGAGACGAAACGCTCACTCCACCGCATCTAATTTTTGGAACATATTTTCTCGTTGTACACTGAATAGAATTAATGAAATTCGGTTAGTAGATTACAAAAACGTTAATCTCTGGAGTAACAAGCGTAGAATTGTTAAAATTGACCAAAAAAAATATTATAGATCAATTATTCGCAGTTACCTGTAATGGAAAAATCACAATTTTCAAATGATTCAGAGCACAAAATGAAAAACGCCGTTTTTTCACCCGAAAGCTAGCACAAAAACACACACGGTTCGTCCATTCCGATTGCAATTTAGAAATTAAAAAAATACTTGAATCGCGCATGGGAATAATTGTTGGTAATCTGGAGAAAGAAATCCATGAGACACGGCCGATAGGCCGACTGTATGATGGGAATACGAAATATCCACAAGTGCGAAAGAGATAGAACTAGTATGGGTTTGCCTCACCTGAATTCCGCGAGAGGCGCTGGTAGTAATTCATATCGTTGTCTCTCTCACACACCGGTAGAGTGAAATGCGATTGTTTACAGTTTTAGTTAACCACCGAGTAGGTTTCACCTCCCCTTAATCCGAATTCGAACAGTTTATTTTATTACAAGTGTCACCAATGATAAGCAATAATATAACGTACGATTATAATACGAGTGACAATAAATAATTCATTCGTATCAACAATGAAAATACGACTGGATAATAATATGCGATGATATTTTATTATCAAATAATGTGAAATACCATTGTTATGTCGTTTTACGCGATATAACCTCAAACTGACGAGCGAAAAATATTAATCTCAAAGATCTCGTGGATAAATGTAGACTTTTTCATTGTCTATTGCGTGCCCTTCTAGAATCAACAAGTGTAATTTTAAAAGTTCAGTCAGCCTTCGACTCGTCGTGCAAGTATTTTTCTCCCTCTTTTTGTACTCCCATAGTCTCACGAGCTACAGCCATTATGATTTCATAGGTAAATTGCTCCTCTCGCTCCCAATCCACTCGCTAATACATCGTCCAAGCCTGGAGCATTGCTCCCTTAGCATAAGCTTATGGCGTTGAAACTAACAGACAGATATAGCGAACGCAGCACGATCGTTGGGTTAAGTTATGGATGGGACTGTACCTACGGACAAGCGGCAGCACACCCGCCAACCATATCTCGTTTATATCTTGCACATGAATGCCCACAGAGCTTGTAATTTTAGACAAATATTTAGCCGACAACGACAAATCGTATCAACATTTTATTATCAAATAAATTTTTAATAATTCAATTAAATAAATAAAAAAAATTTATAACTTTTAAACATTACATTTAAATATTATATTTTCGTGACTGTCTTTAATTGTTCTTTAACATTTATTGCCATTGGGCGGAATCGAAAATTCAATGAACCACGTAAACGCGTGACTAAAGAATTTTTTAAAGATTTATACGAATATTCATTATCCGAAGATTATTCTAATTCCCCAAATTTAGCAAACGATATTTCTTTATTTATTTTTAAACACCAAATTCTGATATTGCGCACCGCAATAGTTTTAAAAAATTTTTAATACACTTAATACTTAGCGACAGTTGAAAAATGTGATAGAAGCGAAGAACTGTCACACAATATTATTCTCACTGTTAGTTGTCAAGGGTCTCGAACAGAGAATCGCAGCGAAGATGCAGTTGCGTTCGGTGCCTTGTGCAGCGTATCGTACGAAATGTTTAAGTGTAAAAAAAAAAAATGCTCTTTTTGAAATATTCAAACACATTTTCTCGTTAATTTTATTTGAAATATTCATTTAACTCGATGGATCCTTGCAAAAAGTTCAATCGAATGGAATTCCTCGCAAGTATTCTTTTATTTCCAAAAAAGTAATCGACGTCTCGATATTTCCTTAACCAGTCGTTCACCTTACACCATAGAATATCCTAAGACCACCCTGACACGCTGTTACAAAAATCTCTTTTAATAAAAGATAAAATGTACTTGAATTAAATTGACTTTGCTTCAACGACTGAGGCACCAGAGTCGAAGTTCGTGGCCCCGTTCTTTAACGAGATCAACGACTCGAGTAACTCCTTCTCGCGGTTACCCCCCTCGACTCCCTCTCTTTTTCAGCTCAATCTGGACGAGAGTTAACTATGCATGTGTACATAGTGGATGCAAAGATAGAGAGAGACTCAGATTCATATCTTATTCGACTACTCTTCTTGTCACTCTTCCACACCTTCCTCAGGCGCACGATAGAACATCAAACTATATAATTCCATGAAAGCTCTCTATTTGGAGCCCGATAACGCTTGTTCATTCACCAGAAAATGTACAAATAATTATTTCATCGATTATCGTTCAATAAACTGCAATAGTTTCTGCATGGAGGTTCTGTATTCGCGAATAGCAGGTGATATATCCAGAGGACAATGGTATCGATCACATGTGCATGTGTGAGAGAGAATGGCTCACGACGGTGGCCAGAAGCACCAGAAGCACCAGCAGCAGCAGCAGCGAGAGGCAGCTGGAGCTCTACTTGATCGAACGATTCTCTCTCGCTCGTTCTATTCATCGGAGTCCTCGCATAATTGGGCCATATGCGATCGGTTTCTCACTCTGTGTATGTAGCCTATTTGTTGCTGCTATGTACATTACGTATTCAATGTACGTAACCCTCCAGCCTCCTCCTTTCACAATACGCACAATGTATAAACCCTCCCTCCTGCCCCTGTCACGTTTGGAACTGCTGTTCCCTCTGACTTTTACTCTTGCATTCTTCTTTCGTATATTTACCTCAGCTGGAACCGTGCAACGCACGTGCTACGTGTCCTATACCCAGAGTTCTAACCTCGGTTCTCTAATCCTCTCTTCCCGTACATTTCAACTTGGCGTATGTTGATATTTTTTTATTTTATCGCAATATATTGGGCTTTCCAATGTCAATGTTATTAAAATATTTGATATGGAATTTTTTAATTACATTTTGTCTTATTTGGAAGAAAATATGTATCGAAAAATATTTTTAATCAAAATATGCTTCCTCCGAAAATTATAAGCTGTACGCAGGCTTTCCAATCTCAATGTAATTAAGATACTTGATATGATATTTTTAAATTACTTTTTGTCGTATTTAGAGAAAAATATTTTTCATAAAAATATGTTTCTTGCGAAAATTGTAAGCTGAACGCAGGCTTTTTTAATTTCATTTTTTTTTTGTGTGTTGATAGTTTTTTTATTTTACCACAAAATATTGGCTTTTCAATGTCAATATAATTAAGATACTTGATATGGAATTTTTTAATTACTTTTTGTCATATATAGAGCAAAATATGCGTAAAAAAATATTTCAAATAAAAATATACTTGATGAGAAAATTATAAGCTGAACGCACGTTTTTTTAATTTAATTTTTTGTATGTTAATATTTTTATATTTTACCACAAAATATTGTCTTTCCAATGTCAATATAATTAAGATACTTGATATGAATTTTTTAAATTAATTTTTGTCATATTTAGAGACAAAATATTGTTTTATAAGAATATTCTTTCCGCGAAAATTGTAAGATGAACGAACAATTTTTTAATTGCAATTTTTTAACAAATTAAAAATATTTATTTAAATAAAATAAATGTTAAATTTTTGTCAATAAAAATATTTATCCAATTCGAACAATGCGCTACAACCGATGTACTAAAGACATTTAATCTACTTAACATAAATATGTTTATCATTGTTAATAGAATTGTAAGAAAATTCAATTTAATCGTATTAAAAATATTTTGTAAATTATAATCATTTCGTGTAATTGACCTCTTGCGAAACATTGCCAAGTACCTAATTCCAAATATAAACTGATCTAAATATTTTGTAGAGCTACAGAAATAAAAGTGCCGTTTCGTGACGATGAGAACTGTGTATTTAGGGTTAACAGAGGGAGAGACACGCGATTCGTACTGTACCATTAGGTAGTACGTGGTCGTCGAACAAGCCACGAGGCGACTGCTTGCTGGACTGTTCATAACCATAAGTGAGTGAGGCTCTCTCTCTCTCTCTCTCTCCCTCGATAATTCACCGATGTTGCATGTATACCGAGGGGAGAGTGCGAGAAAAAAAAATCAATAATACACCGAGAGACCGAATGCGAGGACGACGTAGCGCGTTCGTTGGCGTTTCTCGTTGGGTGAACCGATATAGAGGCTGCTTGCTTGGTTGGTTCCTAGCTGCTGCTGCCTTTGGGGAACCACGATTCGACCAAGGGTCGCGATCACCACACTCATTCATCACACGGAACATTCTCCACAAAGAACACACAGCTCTCACCCTTAATACGACTACTTTTCAACGATGAAATAAAAGAAAGCTCAAAAAAGCAGTTTTTTTTTTGAAAATGTATTCGTCGAAATCGATATATAGATACTCGTGGGGTTAACAATAACAATTGGACACACATTCATCGAAGAATATCTTGTTAAATAAGTTTTCTTGACGTTTTAGACCATTTTGAGTATCCCAACGTGAAATTTTTTTATTTTTTTTATCCACATCAAAGTTTTTTTTTTATAAATGAAAATGTTTTACATTTTGTGTTAAATTATTATTACTTTTTACTATTGTATTTACATCAACAAAGTTTTTGTAGGTACGAAAAAAATTCCTATCGTGTCCCACATGCTTGTCGTAGGGAGGAAAAAAAAAAGAAGAATTTCAATAAAGTTTCAAAGCAACGAGAAAGAAATACAAAAATGTTGCAGACGAGAAACCGATTGCGGATAATCTCACTCCTTTTTGCCTCATTCTCGTTCTTGTTTCTTTATCCTGGCACGAGTGTCTGAAACGCGCTGATGCCAGGCTTTCCCGCACAGTGAGAGGTACTGGATGGATACACACAGAGGGATCAGCAAAGAGAGAGTTTAAAGGGCCTCGGTACGGTGTCTTGGCTTGCAAAAGTCTCGAGAGGGTGGAGGAGAAGGAGGTGGTGAACGAAGAAGAGAAGGAGGAGGACCGAAGAGGAGGAGGTTAGCTCGCGTTTATCTCGTTGTAAATCGCGACTTTCGGGCTTCAGGTTCTCCATGGAGAAGTTAGAATGGTGGCTGGCTGGCTGGCCGCGGTCCAGCTTTGTTCGAGAGGACACGACCCACCATAAAGCTGGACAGAAAAATGAAAAGCTGCGGGATGTACGTTCGATCGTAACATAACAAATTTTAGTTGCCACGGGAATTTGATTTAGATCGTCCAGACTGATAAATAGAATTATTATTATTATTATTATTATTATTATTATTATTATTATCATCATCTGTTAAAACTTTTTATCTCTCACCCGTCCAGGCATCGAGAGACGCGACGAATTAAATCTAATTTACTATTTTTACTACTGAATTATTATTAATATTGTTATTTAATAAAATATTGTAAAATATAATTATTGTATTGGGCGTAACAATTTCGTTCTCGTTGTTTACCGTTACGCGTACAGAATTTGTAGTTTAAGATATATCATACTTCGTGTTGAGTTGTAGAGTCGCGCGAGAATGAGATTATAGAATGATTCTCGTGGTTGAGTGGCTCGAGCCGAGACTCATCCGCGCACTCGTCGAGTGAAAGCCAATGCGAGAGGCAATGAGGAAGCAAACAAGGATGACTATCGAGAGGAAAGGAGTGACGACGATGCGGTGTTGAAAAGATGAAAAGAAAGAAAGAAAAAAGTAAATAAATAAATTAAAAGAAGAAGAAGCGAGGAAAGAGAAGGAAGGAGGGAAAACGTGCGACCCTCGTGGGTCATCGTGCCCTCGATGCTTGGTTGGTGGTTGTACGTTATACCGTACGTCTGTATGGTATACCGAGAACGCAATGCATCTTGAACATGGGAAAACGATCGCGAGGATATATAACCCGCGATGACGTCACGAGTCGTTGTCCCGAAGGAACGGTAGTTTACCTGGAAGCAACCATACCCCACCCCCTTGAATCGCCCTCCAGGTAAAAGTCTGCTTCCAGAGAGAGAGAGAGAGAGAGAGAGAGAGAGAGAAAGGATTTATAATACGCAGTTTAGCTTTCGAGGGAACTGACAGAGTCGATAAGACTGCCACGTGAGATTAAATCCAGACGGCTTGCAGTCGGTTCAATAACATTATTTTATTATTATTATTTTCATCTTTATTATTTTTCTTATATATTTTGCTTTTTGTTTTTTTTTTGTACTAATAATTACCAATAATATTCAACAATAAAGTAAATATAATTGTAAGTGATATTATTGTTATTCTTAGGAAATAATAGAAATGGAAAGTAATGAGAAATTAGTGATGTGACTAATATAAACAATAAAAAAGAAATATTATTATTAAGTTGTAATAAGAATAGCAATTGTTGTTGTTGTTGTTGTTGTTGTTGTTGTGACATTACATGTCGTTAATGTCTTGACATGGCTTATGGTTCCTGTGAAACAATCATTAGCAGAAGATTATGTACAAGTTGTGTAACAATGTTTTTCACATTGTAAGAAATTTCCATTTTAAAAAAATGAAAAACATTTCTCTTTTCTACGCGTTATCGTGCCTGGGGATAAAATTATATATGTGAAATACATATTTTTCCGGGCAGGATGTTGAAATAATCGACCAGGTACGCGCTCGTTAGTCCCGGTTCCATGTTAATGGTGAGTCATGCGTTTATGTAGGAAAAGAACGAGCAAGAGAGGCGGAAAATCAACGTAGTGAGGCGTACCGAACCGTTGGGGCGATCGGCCGATCACATTCATCAACCTCGCCGAGCCGAGAAAGCTCGAATCGTCTCATTAATCAAATCTGGTTAGCTAATAAGACTTCTCTAGGTTCCCTCACGCCTGAGTTTATGTGTGTGTGTTTATTTATTTATTTATTTATTTCCCTTTTGTGTCAGAGAAGCGAAAAGGTGATAAGCGCAACGCGTACTCACTTAACTAACGAATAGTCTATTCCTTCATCCGTTAAGAAGCTATAGAGATTGTGGGAAAAACACAGTGACCCTATTCCGAGTTATAACTTTGCCGATTATAACGCGACAGACGACATATTCTGCGTTCTCACTCACTAACTCACATTATTGTATCAGGTCAATAAGAACGCAAATATGTCGTTTGTCGTGTAATGATCAAGGATACATCATATCCCGAAATAGGGCCACCGTCGACCTTTCCTCTGTACAAAATCGTGCAAATGCTGATCGTTGAATATCACTATCATCGTCATTTTAATATATTTTCATAGCAAAAATCGTTCTTTATTCTTCTAATTTCATGTACATTTATTTACACGTTCAACAATTACCCGAATTCTTAATAATTTTCATTTTTTAACTTTTTTCTTTCGATTTCTTTGAGCCTATAATTCTATCGTAACGATTTTATTTTCATTCTCGAATCGATTTTTTTATTATTATTATTATTATTATTATTATTATTATTATTATTATTGCAGGTCACAAGACCTATAATTCGAACGATTGAAAGACAAGTTCGATGGACGTTCAACGATTATAATCGTGCGGTGCGTTAACGATCCCGTAGATTTCCGGCACTGTATACCACGATTATTATACGACTGGGTTCGCGTAACGTGGTGCTAGTGTGGCACGCACGTACACCGGCGATAGATGGGCGTTTCGCATAATGCGGGGAGAGCGAGAGCTTGGCAAGGGGCACAGAAGCGTAACGTGGAATTTTCGTATGCCGATTGTCGAGCCGAACGCTCTCGATAGCTTCGATCGAACGTTTAGTTGCCTTTAATATATATATATATAAGAACCGATATATATATATATATATATCTATAGCTATATATAGATATGCTACAGTAGCGGCATTCGTGCGACACTCGACTTTCGTTGTCTCGTTGGCTTCTTCTAGCTTGATAAACCGGGCCAACAGGCCGAATCTATAGCGTTTGTCTCTCTCTGTCTCCACAGTATACGACTGCAACGCGAGGATTTCTTTCATCTCTCTCTCTTACAGCTAAATGTCAATGGACTCTTGAAACTCTCGCAGAGTTCTTCTAACCTGTTTACCTGGCGTTGCTGGAAGGTTAAATCGACGACGATCCACCCGATCGAGATATCGTGAGATACAATTTTCATTCACATCTCTACCTTTATCCTATTTTTATCAAAGACATTTATTTATTTTTTTAATAAATAATAAACAGAGATCTTGAGTTGAAAGAAAATTGTTTAAAAATTATAATAATATCTTTTAACATTTATATAATTATACATAAATTATATATTAAGTTAATATTCAGTTAAAGATGTTAATGTTACATTTTTTAAAGCTTTCTGTAACAAGGATTAACTGAATTAATAAAAATTGAAGAATTCTGGAGCCCCACTTTGGCGTATTTGTCGTAAGTCTGTTATTTCGTTTGACAAATTTCTTTAAGGGATTTCATTAATAAACATTTAGTAACTGAATCTCTTATTACCTGATAAGATAAATCCAACGTTTAAAGTATCAACGTGAATCTATGATAATTCTGAAAGTCTTGGCAGTGATGAATTAATCAAAAATCTTTTTTTTATCGTCAAGCAAGTTGTAATATAAAAGTTTTCAATGATTTTCGAAATGTTTGTCGTTGACCATTAGGAATGGAGAAATTGGTACTTGACGAAATTTATTTAAATGCAGCTCTAATTAGATATATATATGTTTTTTTTTCATAAGTAATTTTTTAACTTCTTGATATCGTTGTTGAAATAGTTAACGAAACGATGAATTTAAATGAGCATTTCGTCAATGTTTTCTAAAGATTGATAACTTTATCTGCGAAATTTCAATAAACTCGGAAGCGATTCTTTTGACTTTGATCAATTATTTGATGAATTACTTCAATAACAATTAATTCATTCTTCAAATTCATCACTTTTAATATCATTGTTAAAAAGTAAAAAATAAAACGATCGACTTAAATGAATATTTCTCTGTTTGCTAAAGATTTGTAATTTTTTTTTTGCGACTTTTAAATAAGTTCGATAACGATTCTTTTCACTTAAGCCAATTATAGACGAATTATTTTTAATAATGATGACATCAGCGAGTTACCGGTGAATTAATATAAGAAAAATTAATGATATAAAATTTTTATTATACTTTGAATACGAAACAAAATATCAATCGTTGAAAATTATTGAAAACACGACAATGTTTAGGATTTCCAATGGCAACATAAACTTAATGATTAAATCGATAAGACTCGCAAGCATTTTATTTTTAACTCGGCAATTCTATGCAGCAATACTGGCAAAACCAGGCAGAATGACGCGACCGGGGATTATTAATAGGGAAAAGCGGAAGTACTGTGTAAGTTCAGTGATAAGATACCGTTATCAGTAAAAGAAGAGTTGCAATAAATTAAACAAAAAAAATTCTTTAGAGGATTACCAACGATTTAAGTACCAAGAATTACTCGAATACTCGATGCTTCTATTTCGTTATCGTTAGATCTCTTTAATTCTTATTCGTCAATCAAAACATAGAGATTATGTAATAAATAAGAAGACGCGATTATTACAATCTAGTATATTTCTTCTTCTTTTTTGTAATTTTCGAGTTTCTAAAACTCATTTTTGTCCCCAAAATGTCTACGATGTTTTGCCTTAAGGCTTAAGAGTGTCAGACCTTGTGCCGTGCATTGTATAAAAGTTCGTTTTTTCCGTAAATATCAATAGTTTCTGAATGGCATGGTCTGCCATTAGAAATTAAGTCTGGAAATTAAGGAGCTGTCTCTCTCGTACTCGTGTGTCACGTGGTATATGTTTTACTTCACCTTAAGTTGCAAATGAGCAGTGAAGCGCAACCACTTAAAAGTTTAGTGATAAGGTATGGTTTTAAATCAGTTTCGATAATTTTTTCCAAATTGTAACAAAATATGTGGAATTGAAAAAAAGAAGAAAAAAAGTATTTTCATTATCAAGTTAATAAAATAGAAAAAATTCAATTGAAAAATTCAATTGAAATATACGAGTGAATTAAAGGATCAATATAATCTTTAATAGTAATCGAAATTTAATAACAAGCTGAGGAACGTATATAGTAAAAAAATAAGAATGATTTTCATACCAAAAATATGTGGGGGGAGGGTACGAGAAAGTGCCGAGAGGGGGCTCTGCTGTATGCGTTGCTCAGTGTGTAAAAGACAGAGAGAGAGAACCTCGCGTCTGAGCGATTGAGCTTGAAAGAGATGGCGAAAATTTTTCGTTTATTCGATTAATGACGAAAGCCGTGGAAATATCATCAAACTTGAGAATAATATGTCGTTAATTATCGTTTTCATTCTTTTAGTTTTGTTTTTTTTTGTTTGGGTTAGATAGTAATTGGCGGAGGAAATCGTTATATTCTATTGTTGCTGACCGCTTTCCGCACCACCACACGTAAAACAACGTAACTTTCAGCACACATTGTCGAGATAACTAGCTCGTGGAATATTTTCTATTTAAATTGCAAAACGTTCAGCGTACGATTGAGCGTTTTACAAATTAACTGGCCAACGAAATCGGAAAAAAAAACGTGTTTTTGGCATTCAACAAACAATATTGATCTATATCGTAAGAACTTTTCACGAGTTCTAAGAAATATTCGTGTATTTACTGGTGATTAGTCATTTACTGGTGACTTCACTCTTTATCATAGAAACTTCATTACTCTTATCGTCTGCATTTCGAAATAAATATCATGAAAGATAGTTTCACGCTCTATTTACTCGTAAAGTTTGCAACGAAATTTGGTTTACTTTGATCTCACGTTTCTTGAAAACTGGACGTTAGGTGTTTTTGAAAATTTTACACGGAAATTTCATGCACTTTTACCTTCTGGATGCGAAAGTAAATCGCATAAACAGTAGTTCTCGTTCTATTTGCTTTTAAAGTACGTAACGAAATTTGGTTAACTTATTTGATCTCACATATCTCAAAAACTGGACGTAAGATATTTTTGAAATAAAAAAAAAAAAAGATAATCAAAATCAAGTGTTGTTTTTGAAATTACCCTAATTACCGAACCTTCCTTAACCCTTCGTGTACACATTTGTGTCTTTTCTCACCTCTGGTCTCCACATTAGGTCTTTAATGTCCAGGAGAGATTTTTAAAGTATAATAAGCTTCCAAAAAAAATCAAAATTAGTTATCCCAGCGTCTATCGCATTATCCAATTGAGATATTTGTGTCAAATGTGGGGAGAAGACCGAGTTCCGCCCACTATTCATATCATAAAGATGTTAGATTGAAATTTCAACAGAGCCATTAAAAAATTTAGTGCGGAAACGAAGGCTTAAGTCGACGTGATACTCGTACGGGTGCGAAAGAAATAAAACTAATGGCGCGCACTCACATCCAAGTGATAGACAAACAATGAGAATACGTTCCATCTCGTTAACAATAAAAAAATTCGTAGCGTATGAGAAAGTAAATATTGAGGATGAAAATATCGTCGCGACAGCTGATTCTCGAGTCAATGATCTGCATCGAAAAACCCAGAGTGGCCGAAGGGCTGCAGGCTGAGCGTGTACAAAAAGCTGCAGAAGACAAAGCCCTCGATTGTGTTACGATCGAACGAGAGACTAAACAGCGATGGCAGAGGCTGGCGACTCACATTTTTATCTTTAAATAAATTAAAGAAAAAAAAAAAGCTCTTACAGAGTCTCAGTAAATTTAATTGCGTCTCTTTGAAGCTGATACTTTAAACGATTTATCGCTGTTCTCTTTTTCTTCATTTTCTTAAGAGATGCGACGCTATAGACCAAATTGTTTATAACGTCGAAGCGTCTACAGCATCCACCGGGGCCGTGAATGCGCGATGCAGGGGTTGCACTCGATAGAGGAATAAGAGAAAAAAAAAAAAACGACAGTGAGTTGAGAAAATCCTTACTTTTCGCTCTCCTTCGCTGTCCAGAACTCTTCGCTTCTTCATGTAATCCCTCCAGGGGCAGAGGTACGGAAAATCCTCGATAGTATTATTATTATTATTATTATTATTATTATTACAATTACTACAATATACGTATACACACGATGCTACATGAGAATAAAGTGTGTATCGATGTACACCGAGCACACAATATAAACGATAACGATGTAAACACTAAAAATTGTAGGCTCGTGCCCCTATCACCGTACGAACGATACGCGTACCGTGACACCACCAGCTACGAACTGTCAGTTACCACGGGTAAAAACATATTATCGGAAGAAGAAGAAGAAAAAACATTTCTTCTTGGATTCTCGAGAGTTGCGGCGAGGCTGCTCTTGCGCAGCCGGCGCGATACTACCAGCTTCTGCTCCCCTCTGCGCCCACTGGACGCCATTTCCACTGGAGCCTATCCCCACCACCACAACTGCTTTCCTTGGGTACGATGGTTTACAGGTCAACAAAGTAACGAGAGTTCGTCGGGCCTTGTTCTTGACTCTATTTGTTCACGAGAGTTTAGGTAGGTCTAAAGGAGTTTAACGGTATAGAAACGAAGGTAACGAGGGTATAGGGCCTTGTTCGCGTCTTTGTATTTACGAGTTAAGATCTATGGGAAATTAACGGTATAGAAACGAGGGATAGGAGGGTTCCTTGAGCCTTGTTCTTGTCATTGTATTTACGAGTTTGGATCTAAGGGAGTTTATCGGTTTAGAAAGTCGATGATAACATCGTATTGTTGATGGAAAAAATGTATTATATTTATTTTGCAGGAAAGGGTTTAAACGATGGAATTGAAGTATAGCGTTAGACACTAGTTACATAATTAATTTAAAAAAAAATGGTTTTTAAGAACTTTTGCCTATCACCGAAGTAGCGAGGATTTCTCGGGCCTTGTTCTTATCTTTGTATTTACGAGTTTTGTTCTGAGGGAGTTTACCGGCATAGAAACGAAGCAAACGAGGGTTCCTCGGGCCTTGTTATTGTCATTGTATTTATGAGTTTGGATTTAAGGGAGTTTACCGGTATAGAAAGTGGATGATAACATCGTATTGCTGATGGAAAAAAATGTATTATTTATTTATTTTACAGAAAAGGGTTAAAACGATGGAATTGAAGTATAGCGCTAGACACTAGTTACACAATTAATTTAAAAAAAAATGGTTTTTAAGGACTTTTGCCTTTCACCGACGTAGCGAGGGTTCTTTGGGCCTTGTACTTATCGTTATATTTATGAGTTTAGGCCTAAGTGAATTTCCCGGTATCAAAAGTGTATGATAAGATTGTATTACTGCTGTAAAAAAAATGATTTTTTTATGAAAACAAAAGGTTATCCGATGTAATTGAGATATTTATACTTTAGACACAAATCAAATGAGTAACGAATAAAAAAAAAGTCGTTTTTGAAATCTTTGAATTACTTACGTCCGTTTTGCTCCAACACGGTTTTTAAACTCGAATCAAAGTCGATGTAATCGATCTTCAATCCTACTATTTTGCTGGTGGAAACGCGGTTGAATCTCAGACATTTCTCCTAACTTAACGGGTAAACCATAAAATTTGGAGTTTGAAATTTCTTGGTTTAACGAATTTCTTCATAAAGAATGACTATCAGCTTAACTATATCTTGGTTCATTGATTAAGTATCGCATTAATTATATTTTTTAAATAAATTATAGAGTCTATCTCTTTAAAAATTTTAAACAGACAAGTGAAACCAATAAATTAAACTAAATTATTGGCTATTAACGGTTTTTAATGTTAATTGCATATTATGAAATGCAGACCACAACTCATTACTAATAATCGATCTATAAAAGTATTCAAAAAGAATTATCACCCGATCGATATCACCGTGATTACACTACATTTCAATTTCTCTACTTAAAATCATATATTTATCGCGCCATTTTGAATCAGAGCGACAGCAGCGTCACTTCGGTGCAACCGTTATTCAGCAGAAATTCACAAACGCCCCAACCAGAGATGAGTAGCCCCAACAAACTACAGAGATTGGACTTGGTCACTCTACATCTCCATGGTTTTGCCGTCTCACCCGTTTAGTAACGCTTACTGCGATACTCCGCGGCGACGGGGAGAACCTTACGGAGGTTCGGTGCTGAATCTTAGCAAAGTGGATTTCACTTCGAAATTCGATACAATCGGCATATCGACGAGGTCCTCGTGATAAAGTTATTATAAAGTAAGCTGTATCGTCATCCCCGAATACAGTAAAACCGTATTATTCGTTTCGCCGTTGATAAACACACGATAAAACCGGTCCGGCGTCCCGCGAGTACGAGTGAGGAAAAAAAAATAACGTGCCCCACGTAAATTCGTGATCATGGCGGTACCCACGACCGGTGTAGGTGAGTAATTCAACGTCGAACCCGCTAACCGCACCGCGCACACTATATTTTCCTCATCAACGACTAAATCCCAACCTCTTCGATGTCCCACTCTTGTATTTATCATTTAAAAAAGTCTGAATCTCATCCTCGAGGCCCCTCAATATTTTTCTTTATTTGATTTACACGATGAAATCATAAGCTTGACAGCTTGACCGCACGTCCGACGTCAAGCTTCTCCCTGCTGATGTTCTGCGGCGAAAATTTCACGCTCGTACCACAAATTTGTCTTCTTTTACGACGCCTAATTCTTTTTTTATGATCGTAAATGCTTTTTCTTGAAATGATGGTTTATTTCACGAATAGTTAAATCTTGGTGGTATTTGAGTTTATTATAGTCCTTAAGGTTCAATAATTGGCTTTTTGTAACCTTGTTATTTATTTGTTACGTAAATTAGGCCGAATTATCGTTTGAATTTCCTTAACCTGTTTGTCTTTTTTGTTTCTTGCCTTCTAGTGGTTCCTCGGAACTTTCGCCTCCTAGAAGAATTGGAACAAGGTCAGAAGGGTGTCGGGGACGGCACCATCAGTTGGGGTTTGGAAAATGACGACGATATGACGCTCACGCACTGGACCGGCATGATAATCGGACCACCGAGGGTACAATCGTCGTTTATACTATTTCTTATCCTCTTTTCTTCGACAGCTTTGTCGATAACGAGTGACATGCCTTTTTTGGAATTTTCAGACACCCTATGAGAATAGGATGTACAGTTTAAAAATCGATTGCGGTCAGAGATACCCGGACGATGCTCCGAATGTGAGATTTTTAAGCAGAATTAATATGAATTGCATCAACAGCACCACTGGAGCGGTAAGCATTAATTTGTACATTGAAAGCCTATCTGTATAGGATTCCTAATATATAGGAATGACGAGTAAGCAGCTTCTTTTATATATCACATTTAGAGATTTTGTGACATTTATTTTTAGAAAGAGAAAATATAATTGGACTTGTGAAGATAATGTTAAAGTTTTGACAATTTATTCCAAGCGTAATTTTGAATGTTGCATGTCATAGCCCAATTTCTATTACACATCTCTCAGAAAACAGGAAATCAATAGTTTTGTGAATCGTTCAGTGGGACGCCTCACCTTCAAGTTCAAAGAGAAATTTGATAGAATTTTTTGGCACTATTTTGCATCTAAAGGTGGACAACCGGAGCGTACCAGTTTTGGCAAAGTGGCAGCGAGAGTTCACGATCAAGACAGTTCTGCAAGAACTCCGTCGTCTGATGACTCTGAAAGAGAACATGAAATTATCTCAGCCACCGGAGGGGAGCACCTTTTAGCCTAACAACCACAATCATCACCATCGAAAATCGTCGCGTCGCCCGACGTGTAGCCGCGGTGGCGGCGGCATGGAAGAAAGCGAGAGACGAGACAGAGGTACCAAATAATATTGTGCTGGTGCCCCCCCCCCCCCCCCCAAAATGAGAGGACAGTTATGTTCAATGATACAGTCACCTTTGCGGTAGTACGCAGGAAAGAATGAAAGAAAAAAAAGTAAAAAACCAACGAAAAGAAAATGAAGAATTTCAATCGGTTGGTCGAATCGATTATTCTTATCGACGAGCGCACAGAATTCACCGGGTGTGAAGTCTCGAAGTCACAAGGTTCTCGTGGAATTAATGATAACCGATTCGGCCTACCGCCAATAAAACATTCTTATACATCCCAGCAAAATAATATTTTGAACTTGAGAAAACAAAACTCTGAGATTACGAAAATAAAGTGGATACATAAAAATAATGAGAGATAGAGAACGAGAAGCAAGAGTCGCGCGAATGGTGTAATAATAAAAGAAAAGGAAATAATAATCAGTAAGAACGACTTAATGCCTTTGAAATTTTTAAACTAAAGAAGAAAAATTTATGTAACCAAAAAAAAAAAAAAAGAAAAAGAATTAACGAACTTTTCATGTTTGTAGCGTATTTCTCGTGAGCAAAGAACAGAGTTTATGAGATTAATAGAAAAAGCCTCATTCCTCGCACACGCTCCGTAATTATTTTGCTTTTAATGTCAACGTCGAAATCGACAAAGACGAAATAGGTTGTCTCTTTTGCAAACGATGTTAACGCGACGTTCGCGTTCATTTATTTAATATTAAGAGCCTTACCGGCTTTGTGACACGATGCTGTCTCATGTGTGACCTTCGCGAATAGAGGAGAAGGCCTCTTAAGAACTAAAAAATAAAATAAATTAACATTTTAAAACGTAATTGTAGATGGATTAATTGAAAGCGCCACTGCAGAGCTGTAACAAGTTTTATATCTTAAAATCGATTGAGCGATCGCTCAGGATTAATATTTCTCCTATGCACTCCCCAGACACCCATGAGGACAGATTTTTTGTCAATTACTGACAAATTTTTAATATCGTGTGAATTTTTCGCGAAAGAAGTTTCCAAGGATTCTTGATGAAAACGGAGCTAAAGAAATGCTGATGATGCTTGGAATCCTATGATATTTGAAGTTTTTCCTTTTTGTCTTTTCACTGTTATTCAATTTAACACCAAAATGAAGGTGATAACGAGTCTGTGAATCCTCAAATATTCAATTTTTTGAATACAATTCATTTTGCAGAAGAAAACTCGAATAATTCATGTTCTTTTATCTCTGTCGCCAGGTAATTCGGGTGTCTTCCTCCTAATTTGCAGTAAATTACTTTTTTTTTAATCAAGTCGTCTCACAAGTACGAGTGACAAAAGTCAATGTTTTAGTTGTTTCAGGATGCTGTGTGTGTACAATCACAACCAAAAGTAAGATTCAATAAGAATTGTAGTATTTCTCGATGAGAGAAAAATCTTTTAAACCGAACCAATCACATTGAAGCTACAAAGAGCATTGATTTCGAATAATAATAACAATAAGGTCAATAAGTTATGGATAGAATAAATTTTTTTAAAAATTGTTTAAAAATTGTTTCACAAAACAGTGAACTTAATTTTTTATCCGAAAAAAATTCGTTGATTTTTCCAGATTTATGAAATAATTTTGAAATTACTGGTTTTGAGAAAAAACTTTTCGTTACATTACCATGAAACTTCTTACGTATAATATGAATTTTTTCCACAAAAAAGCACACGAATTTGAAACCATTTATCAAAATTGTAAAAGAAAAAAACAAAAATCTAGAAAATTATTTGTTCGAGATAATCAACAAATTTATTTTGCAAGACAAACAATAAAATTTTCTGAATGTTTGTTAAACAATATTTTTTTTGTACAATTTGTAAAGAATTATTTGTCATTAATATCGTTAAAGATTAATGTTTTTAGTAACTTCGATACGGTTGATTGTTTGAAAATGTTTCTCTTTGTGCAAAGTAGTAAGATTCTGATGGAACATTTTTTATTGTGAATATATATGTAAAGCAAACTTAAGACGAAGTGAATATATCTTCAGAAACTTTAATCGTCAGCAGAAAATGTAATTGAATCTATTCGGAGATAATTGACGTTTGAGGAGATAGGAAGTTCGTTTGTATCGCAGAGTTTATAAACCAAGCAAAACTGAATTTCTTTTTCTTTAATATATTAATCGGCTCTAAGTTCATTAACAGTTTCTGTTGCATAATCTTATCCCCTTGAGTGTCAACATATCGATATTGGCACTGAAGGAGCTAGTGACGGTGGTTACTCAACTCAAAATGTTAAGCCCTAGTTAAGATTCACGGAGAATATTTGTCCACATCAATCAAGCTTCTGTGCGCTATTTCGAGTCGATCGTCTATATGGTTGTCCAATAATTAATTATTGAAGTTATAATCTTATAAACGAACGGCATAGCAACAGTCATACGATGTCTAAGGCAATTTTGGAAAAATCATATTAAAAATGTTAATAATTTAATGAAAATGGAGCCAAATATTTCTTAACATCTTTGAAAAGATCTTTAACGAAGAGCGAAATGCTTTATACACGCAAGAACTTGTAAAAATAAAACAGCTCGAATTGTATACAACAATGTACGATTGGGATCACGCGGCACAAGTCTTTGTCCCATGCTACTCCGCGGCAACACGCGATTCTTCTGACTTTTCGTGTACTTCCTCGTCAGAATGACAGTAGCCACCCTCCTTAAACGCGAGTCCACCTCCTTAAACAAGTGTTGAGTCTTATTCCAAAATTTTTTCGATGTTTGTCCATCTGCAATTGCATGAAATTCGACTCTACTCCAGCACCAAAGTAATAATTATAATGTAAATCATTATAATTGTTATTCAGACACAATAATTATGAATAATTGTTCTATAAAATAATAATCGTAATAACAGGAATACTAGTTATACGAGATAGTTACGAAAAAAAATTCTTAGAACAATTATTTGCAATTATCTTGTTTAAAAAATTATTTCTGGAGCACCGAGTACTCGTATATCCGAGAAATAGCAAAACTTCCAAGATTTTTTTCAAATTTCCTATCAAATATCTGCAAAGCAAGCTCACGCAACACGCTATATCGACATTCGATTAACAAGACTATCGGAAGGTACGTATGTATAATTCTAGGGATTTGTTAGCCTCGCGATTTTTCTTTTTGTTAGACTCTACTCACTTAAATAGTGTAACAGTGTAATTTTAATAGGCATATTGCTTAAGAAAAAGAGACAGGAAACGAATTACTTTGTCTATTGGATTAAAAACAAATTTTTGAGAATAAAAATGTTTTTTCAAAGAAAATTCGAAAAATTATTAAATCGTCGTGAAGAGAATCAGGTAACGAGATAATCGAGTAAATAACAAGCTTTTGCAATTCATTTTTATGATTTATTTACATTTTTAAAAAGAGAAACAAAAGGAATTAAGTGAATTAAAAAATCGTCGTCCGTTGAAGTAAAAAAAAACTTTGGAAAGAAGAAAAATATTGTCTCTAATTAAATTAGGGAAATTATTCAATTGTGATGAAAAAAATTAACTGACGAGATCGTCGTGTGAGAATAAGAAACTTTTTCAACTGATTTTAACGATTTATTTCGATAAGACATTGCGATGCGTAGATTCGAGCGCATCTATGTACATTGTACAAGTAGACAGTACGTTTTTGACGAGGATGACAAAACTTGTTTGAAATTCAGACACATAGCTTCGTGATTAGTCTGTAAAATACAGAATACATACGCAGCTAAATGTCATAAGTTGTCCGAGGCTAGTGCAGTCCAACGGTGCCAAATATTCGAAAAACATTAATGTTCTTGTAACTTGCGTCTTGTTTCGTATTATTTTATTCATTTACTTCGTTTTTTTCTTTGTTTTCATTTAAATTAAAAAACTACGTAGTCGCTGGTTGGGCAGCTAACACGATCTTTCGACGATAATTCTCAGCGGGGCTAATTGAAGTTTTGCTTTTTTTAAATTGATTTACAATCGGCCGCCACATTACTTTTTATTCTTCGGTATGAACATGAGCTTGGTATTTTTGACGGTCGTCCACTTATGTCTCTTCATGTAGTACACCGCAGCTATGAGTATGGACATTATTCCAATTGTCTGAAAAAAAATTAGCGTGAATGCAGATTTGAAAAAGAAAAAAATCTTAAAAATTATATTTATTGAATTCTATCTCGGTACCTTAATGGCAAGCCTTTGCCTCTCATCGTACTCATGATTCGATGTCCACACGAGGAAGTTTGTGACATCCTTGGCGACTTGGGAGGCACTCGCGGGAGTACCGTCCTCGAACTCGAGAACTTCGTCATAAATTACCTGTCCCATACCGATAGCCGCACCTTGGAAGTACGGGTTGAAGTAAAGACCCTCGCGCATTTGTATACCCGCAGGAGGGTCGCAGTAGCCGGTTAGCAGCGAGAATACGTAGTTCTGAAAAAAAATGTTTAATTCGTTGCTAATTATAAAAAGAAATAATTTATTATTTTATTTACTAATTTGACGAATGAATGATTGTTCGAATGAATAATTATTCGGCGAATTATTATTTTAAAACAAGGAAATTAATTTCAATCGATTTATTTTCCGAGGTGACCAATCGCCTTTTAACATCCTTGTCGTGCGACTGCAACCGCCTTCCCCACTGTATCTGTCAACTTGTAGGAAACCTGTGACCGAAACGGCTGATGTCTACATAAAGACTCGGTGGCAATGCGAGTAAACTACAAGAGGACAAACAGATATGCGCTGAAGACAGCGCCGCCTCCTAGTAATTCGGTGCGCGATCAAGAGGTCACCATACGCGCGTGAGATCACTCGCAACCCAATAATCGACCGTCCGCTCATCACTGAGAGATGATGAGCATGGAATAATTTAGAGGTGATGTCCAAACCACCGGGATTACAGAAAAACACTTTTGCTGGTAACAGCTGGGAATCGAACCTAGATTCGCTGATTGCGAACCAAGGTCTCATTCACTAAGCCACTGTTCTCTTAAAAATAATTAATTAATTAATTCGCTAAATAAATATTTTAACGAACGAATAATTAAATTTAATGCTTTCACGAATTCTTGAATTTATCAGTTAATTAAATGAAATATTAATTTAATTAATTGATCGAATGACTGTCGATCGAAGTCACTCACCTCGCCATTGTGCCTGCCGTTGATCATGTACGAGAGATCCGGAGGATTAGCACCGTTGTTCGCAGCTCGGGCGGCCTCCTCGTTGGGATAGGGAGACGGCACGTAATCCGAAAGCTTGCCCGGACGCATGAAGTATTCGCCGATGTCGTTCGGTCCATCCTGCACTTGAATTTCCTCGGCAAGGGCCTTCGCTTCTTCCTCAGTATGCGTCACGTTCACGAGGTGACGGTAAGCCACGTAATTTAAACTGTGGCAGGCTGAACAAACGTTCTTGTAAACCTCCCATCCTCGTCGCATGCTGCAATAATTTATTCAGTTTAAAAAATTGAAATCAATGCTCGGATAGCGAATAATTCCAAAAAAAAATATTGCAGAAACGATGAAATATGACTCAGTCATATATGTTTCCTAATTTTTACAGAATAAGTTGAATGATTATATCCTCTGCTAATAATTGACTTCAGATAAATATTTAATTAAGTTCAGTATGCATTATCAACTTAAAATTCGTTATAAAAGCTTGAATGTATAATTGTTTCCATTATCGCTATAAGTGTTTACAGAATAAATTTTAAGCTTATATAATCGTTTTAATAAATATTCAACTTTTATTCTCTTTAATTTACAACAAATTTCAATAAAAATTCAAATAAAAACTTTTTTCCTATTTTCTTGTCGATGAAATTATGATCTCAAAATCATTAATAGATTTATAAGCTCTTTAGGGAGGTGGGTACACCAATTTTAGTAAGACATTTTATTTTTTTTTATAGGTGAAAATAACCCATGCGAATGATTGTGCATAACAGTGTTCTGATAATTTGAAAAAATACTCCAATTTAATATAAAAAATTGTAGTTTAATTCTTTTTTTAATAGAAAATAATATTTTAAATAATCAAACTTTACAAATTTTTTCACAAATCGTCCAACCTCATTTTACTTAACAAATATTTCTAGTATCTCAGGAAATTAATAAATTTGTAGAAAATTTATTAGAGAGCAAAGAATGTGTCATAGTTACCTAGCGTGGTCCAGAGACTTGAACCACCCATAGAAGTCCCATCCATATTTCGGGGGGTGAGCTATGAGGTCCACAGCCTTTACAGAATTCTCCAGAGCATAAATAAGAGCTCCGATTCCTCCGGCTGTCACTCCTAGGCACGACAGCAGCTGGGAATCGCAGATGACTTATCTTTATTTAACAAAATAAAGTATCGGAGCCATCGTGGAAGCTCGGGTTCAATCAGAAATTGGGAAAAATGAAAATGAAGCAAAACTTACTTCATAAGTTCAGAGGGTGTGGGAAGGATCGATTGGTATCGGAATCGTCAATTATCTTCTATTCTAGTCGCTGAAAATTTAACCTACCACTTTACGACCCCTGGACCAGTCCTGCACCGTAGAAAACTGATTGGCCTGAAAGTATAGGGCAAGTTTCATAATAATTGGCAAGAGCGGGCATAGTTGACGATACCTGACAGACAGAAGTGCCAACTATCGTTTTAAATCATGTAATCGTGATGAGTTTCCACAAATAAAAGAAAAGAAAAAGTATCGATATGTAGCTCGAAGACGCGTTTCAGGCCTAAAAGTTAAATATTCTCCGAATTTTTATCATGGCAGCATCCTCTATTTTTCTCTCAAATCGAAGCATTACATAACATGGGCGAACGCGTCCCGAAAATTTGTGAAAAGGCGAGCGAGGGGCCGCGAGAACGCAGAGAGAATTATTGCCATCAAGAGATAACGAGAAATGAGTTAAATAAAGAGAAAAGTGTCATAGCAGCCGACAAGACGGCCAGCAAGGCCCTTAAGCCCACCTGGTTAAAGACTTTGCAAGTTTGGCTAAGCGCGTTCGTGATAAGATGAAAAAATTCTTCATCACGATCGTCAATTAACGTCCCTTTATTTTTTATCACAATATTCACTTACCTGATTGAGGAAAACCCTATTGTTCGGCTTAAGAAGACCAGATCGACAAATTCTTCCTAACGACGCCGCCATCTTGCCTAGAGGTGCGATGAGCAGAGACGCGAGTTGATCGTTTCAAGAGACCGGTCAGGTTTCGTGGTATTTTACCATCACAGTTAGCGTCAGATTACCGAGTAATTATTTTATTGGTTAAAACTACGAGTCGCCTGCGATTTATTTTTAAATGTCAATTGATTTTTAAGTTTTCGTGTCTAACGATTATTCGATTTTTATTCAGAAGCTTCGTCTCTTATGCTTTCATCCTCGATCGAAACTGTCACATTTAACTTTACAACGTTAATAATTTTTTTGGTAATTAAAATTCCTCTTTTTTCATGTTTTCATGTTATTAAAAGTGTTTACTGATCATCAATAAATTAATATAATATCAGTCACTTAGGGGAGTTCACCAATTTTATTAAAGATAAATGTGTTTCATTTTTTCTTATCGCTACCAAAAATCGTATTAAAAATTCCCCACGTTTGATTGTTCGTAACCGGTGTTTTAATCACGATCTAAGACCGTGGTTATAATCATAAAAATATATCCCTAGATCCGAATATTAACAAAAAAACTAATCAACCGAACGACGCTTTGCGTCGTTAAGTATTTTAAAAAATAACAATTACACTATGTATTGCAAACTATTTGTTACAAATTATCGTGAAACTTGCTGAGCCGAAAATGATACTTTTTGCATCATTAATCATTTATTAAAATATAAAATTGCACTATTTCCTTTTTTTATAATATATCATATTTTTATTAATCATTTTAATATAATATTATCTGTTTAATATTTATTACTTTCGATTGAGTATTATTTAATGATTATGCGTTATGCAAACTATTTGTTATAAATTATGGTGAAACTTGCCGAGCCGAACATGACAAGTTTCAATATGAGAGCATTTGGTCCTGTTCCCATTGGTTTTCACCCAACAATTACATTTTTTTTAAGTCTAAACGCTAAAGTGTTCATTTTTTTCCGAAGAAACCTTGATCCGTTTAACAATTTGATGCATCAATCAATCAATTTATTTTAACGCACAAGAAGTTGTGCAGGAATTTTACGTAAATATTAGGGCAACGGTGAAGGGGGGGGGTACAATTTCCTACGCCAGAAGAGTATTCAGAGAGAACGAGGATCCGAAGCAGTTAATCAGGTCAACGACTTCTGGACAATTTCGATAAATATAAATTAAACAAATTCATCGAGTGTTCAATAGATTTTTATCGTAATCGCAATCTTAGAAACGACAAATTAATGCTAAAATTCTCCGGCTATTTTATTTTTTTATCGCTGCTACAAAAAAAAAAAGAAACTAGTAAACGAATGATATCATCGTCTGTCGGCAGTGTAGCCAACATGTGATACGTGCGGTATCACAGAATGAAAATTTCTTATCAATTTGTCCTTTATTTAGAACAAAGTCATCGTACTTATTCATCTTTATTACAATTTTGATTTACTTTATTTGTAGAAAGGCGAAAAATATCCTTTTAGATAATACCTAGACGACACCTACGATTATTATTATTAAGAAGCCTTAATTTCTTGAAAAAATCGTAAGCAACAAAGCCGCTTATGCAACATTTTGCACAGCAAAAAGATTAAAATAGCTGAGAGACGTCCAAATGATTTTAAAAGCCTTCCGACATATCGTTTTGTCAACCTGCTTTAGAATTAAGAAATCTCAAAAAACGGGTGACGAAAACTATAGTCGAAACTTGTTGAAAAACTTTAAGATATCATTTAGACGTCTTTTAGCTATCAGTACGGGATATAATCATATCAACAGCGTTACACTAACGAAATTCTATTTGTTTAACTGTAAGTAAAAGTCTTAAGTATTTTGAGAATAATTCGGAAATCAATTAAACAAATAATTTGAAATAAAATTAATTATACACAGATAAACCGATCAAGAGTTCTTGTGAAATATTTCGAGCTTATACTTGTGGCTAAACAAACGCAAGCTTTGCACTCAAAGGGCTCTCAGAATTGTATTTATTGTTAAACCAAATATATTGTTTATTATAACATATTTACATAAACCGCTCTACGCAACCGATTAGCGCATGCGCATTGCCGTTTCTGCGTATAACTACCCGCAATGATGGAAGACTTGCGCAACGGTGAGAACTCTCGACCATTGGTGACTGTGCTCGCTGTATGCTTCGTCAGATGGTGTCGCGAATCCTTTATCATCGGATCATTCGTCGTGCCGAGAGATAAGTTTCAAGATGAGCGCTGGAATGCCGGAGCTGGGCTCGAAGATCAGCCTTATATCGAAGGCGGATATACGTTATGAGGGACGTCTCTTCACCGTCGATCCTCAAGAGTGCACAATCGCTTTGGCAAATGGTGAGTCTCGTCGTTAAACAACGAAAAACCAAGATGGATACCGATAATCGATATACGTTTAGAGAGGAAGCATATAGCATCCGTCCCCCCAAGCTACGCTTCCCGGTCTTTTTTTTTTTCCATTCAGCTACCATTTAACGAACATCTTGAAAATCTTTTGACTCGTTCTTCTAATAGTTTCTTACCGGTTGAAAAATCGAATAGTTTTCGGACCCTCGACGCGATGTATCCCTGAATTATTTTCACTCTCCTGTTCCTTCCGAATCTTCCCGGCCCGCTGTTCATGAAAATCTCCAAACTCAGGGTCACCCTCGCAATCGTAATGGATCACTCGACCGTTTTATCCTGTTAGCCTCACTCGGCTGAAATTTCCTTTCCACACAAAGTATTTAATACCGCAAAAGTTACGTTTTTGTGCCTTAAACTAAGAGTTACGTTGCTCATGGTCGCTTTCACGAATTCTTTTTTTACCTAATTTACGATAATGCTCTGCCGGCTTCCGATGTCTTTGCCGACGATTGACGATCTATTGAAAAAAAATTTTTAACGAAACGAAATGTGACTCGTTGAGCTTTATTTCTACTTAGGTTGCCTAGATGTGACTTAATGTTCCAAAAATTTTCATTAACGAACAAAAGTTTTATTATTTACTAAAATATCGTTATAAAAATGTTATTTTCTATTGTCTTTTACTCATTTTTTTTTCAATGATTTTTTGTAAATTTTGGCTCTTGAATGTATTCAATGATATTTTCAAAACTTTAGACTTTCCAGAGAATCATTCGACGAACCGTTACTCTTTTTTTTTTTCTATTGTCGGAGAGATGTTTGTCATTGATTTCAAACCCAATAATACAATAATGTGCTTCTGTTCAGATACTTAAGGCTTGAGCGAGCATGTTGCTAGAGTTTGTTTACATTGGTCTATGACTGTCCTTGGTCCTATAGCAAACCATTGCCATAACTATGGCCAGTGTATATAATCAGAAAATCAAGGACAATAATCTTCAAGGCAGCTTGGAATAACTGAAATAAATAATGATTGTAATATTTTTTTTGTTTGTTTATAATAATTTAGTGCGATCTTTTGGAACGGAGGAGAGGGAGACACAGTTTCCTGTGGCGCCGCAGAATCAGGTGTACGAATATATTCTCTTCAGAGGTTCTGATATCAAGGACATCAGGGTCGTTAACAATGTTAACAACATTCCCAATGATCCAGCGATTGTGCAGGTAACATTATTATAAAAAACTTATTATATTGTTCTTAGATTCATTCGTTTTGCTCCTAAATGTTTGGTTTATATATTTTATAATGAATTTGAGAAATTTTTATTGATCTTTGTATGGAAGTTTGTAGGTAAGGTAAATAACTTTTTCTTAAAATGTGTATCTTTCGTACAGTTTAAATTTAAAAAGAAAATAATTTTAGTTTTAGATTAATTAGTTGAAAATTTATTTGAAACTGGAATTTATCAGTGTTCAGTTTGTACGGATAGATCAAATTGACTTTGGAAGATCTTATTCTCTTTGTACAAAGACTCTGCTCACTTTAAGTGTAGGAATTAACTTTTAAAACTCTTGCACGGAAGAACTGCTCCTTTTTGTAATCAGCTTTTCTTGTGGCAGTAATTTTTATTTACTAAATTTCCTCTGTAATTTCTGTACAAGAGTTTTAAATGGAATATTTTATACTCTGAGTGTATGTACGAAGATAATGAGTTCTTGCAAAGTCCCTGCAACATGTTGAAAATAGAAGAAAAAAATGTTATATTGGAAAATATTCCATTCTTTTGTGCTTTTCAAGTGGTTTTTTGTATGACGTGAAATTTTAGACTTGCAATTCCAACACATCATCACTCTTAACATTTTCAAGTGACTCAGCCTTTTTACTTCTATCTCTCGTCCATTCAAGTACTGCATTTCCTTAAGGTGATGTTGTGCTACTCATTGATAACAAAAATTGTAATCTGCATTTCTTTGCCATGGTTGATCTGTCAGAAACAAACGGAGAACGTTGCTCAACGCCCAACAATTCTTCAGAGCGACGTTCTTGTAATTTATCCAAAAGATCAACCATGGCAACCCATACATGTTCGACGTCATCTTACAGCAAGACATAACACTCATCTCACAATGTTCCACGTGATACCTGGTGTGCTCCCTTGCACGAGCTCAAGTGATCTATGGTCCAAAAACTCACAAGTGCGAGAGAGTCAGCTAGAAATTTCTAACACATTTTTTTCAGACCTACATTTTCTGATTAATGTTGAATTTGTCGAGCTCACTCTGTGAAACTTTCACGCTGTAAGCCCTCCGCACCACTCCTTTGACGTTGTTACAAAAATCTGGGTTTGAGATAAAGGTGTTGAAAATTTTTATGTGAGAAAATTGGTATCGAACCTCACCTTAAAAAATGACAGTACAACCGTCGATGGAAGATTATTATTAAATCTCTGAAGAAATGCTGTTTTTATGATCATCGAACAAGAGAATTAATAAATTTGATAAATATTTACTATAAAAATGATTCTTGAAAAAAATATTTAGAAAAATCTAAGATTTTAAATTGCGTTAATTTTTAATTCCAATACAAAAATAAAACCGGTGAACTAAAAGCATTTATCGTCGTTAACAGATGACCGTACAACCGTCGATGGGACAACAGTCGTATCAACCTCAGCCAGGTTATGGTCATCCGATGATGGGCCAGATGGGTCCGATAGGTGGACAATACGGTAATCCGTACGGGATAACGATGGGTGCGATGGGTCCGGTAATGGGTATGCCAGGAGGTGCGAGGGATCCTCGTGGCCCAATGAACAAACCGCCAAGTGAGTTGAGCTCGGGACTTGCCGAACCCAACGTCATCACAATCCCAAATACTCTGCCGACGGCGAACGTAAAGCCGTTGACAAAAGACCAATCTCTGGAAGATGGTAAAAAAAACTGTTTTTGCTATGAGTTAATATAATCTCTACCACTGAGCATGCTTGACGCTCTGCTGCTGCTGCTGCTGCTGCTGCTGCTGTTGCTTCTGCTTCTGCCACTAATGACGATGATTTTGCTCTTCCATGGCATTTGGTTTTCTTTAGCATGAGCTTTCGCTTGAATGCCACCGAGAGGTTTGACTTGACGTTCTAATTTTATTTATCAATATTTTCACCACATCTGTAAGATCTTTGCTGCTGCTTGACTCGCATCCTTTTTACATTATTTTGTTTCGTTGCATTACGAAACGTGCATGAAAAAATCGAAACAGCACACTTAATTTGTGCTACAAATTTCTTTCGATTTATCTCGATCCTCCGCGAACCGTGATTGTGCTATCTCACTTGTACTCATTGCGGTTCAGTCGGTATAGCACTTCACCTTAAGAAGATGCGCTACATGTTGCTTGTTTGTCTCAGATCGTCTTACGTGCGAGGAGGATAGGAGAATTTTACTATAAATTTTTCCTCTGCGATTGAACTTTCGGATAAAAGACGATAACAGTCAACTGTATTATTGTGAAACGCAGTTTAGCGTTTTTCTCCTTTATACGAAATATCAATCTAAGTGGAGAAATGTAAATTACAGCTTACGTTAACAACCGAGAGATAGCACATCACCCTAAATAAAAAATAAAAATTAGTCAATTGAATGCTTCTTGGGTTTAGAATAACTTAGTTTATAGTGAAATTTAATATAAATATTTTTATGCGTTTATTTTTAAATAGAATAGAAAAATCTCAAAGCAAGAACAGTTTGAAATTATGGAGCAGGCTAGACTGCTTCGATTAAAATGAATTTTCAATTGAGAATTCGATAAATACGTTTTATATGGTGTAGGTGTGTTGGATCTGATAAGCGGTGGCTCACGCTCTACCACCCCTACATCATCGCTGATGACGAGAAAGAGTCCGACAATGGATCAGGGAATTCAGGTTGGTCATCAGCAGCAACAAGCGCAATTGCAACATCAGCAACACTCGCAACATCCCCAACACCCACCGCATCCGCAGCATCAGCAATCGAATAATATAATTGCCAAGTTCGGAGATCAATCTGGCAATAGAACTGTTCAGCCTCCTCGTCGTGGTCGCGAAGGGTAATTAAAGTTTCTCAAATCTATACTATTCGATATTTAAAAAATCTTCAAATCTACCAAAATGATATATCTTTTTTAATACAAATATTTCATTAATAACGCAAATAATAAAGAATTTCTCTTTCTGTATCTAAATTCCAGTGAATTCTCAGAGGTGTAGATGATTTTTTTGTAAAGTTGATTGTTTGAAAAATTGCAGCGAATTAACCTGCAAAAAGATTCTTTCATAAACGAACTGATGTTATTTTTAAACGGTCAACACTGCAAAATATTTATGGTGGTGAATCGATAGAGTAACATTCGAGAAACGAAATGAACCGTGGCACATCAGATTCGATTTAAAAAATTACAGATTAATCTTTAAGAAGACTTAACGAAAATGTACCTCAATGTAAATAAGCATTGTCTAGTTAATGATTTCGCAAATCCTTCGCCATCAATATTTCACTAGGTTAACGATACATGCTCTAATACAAATTGCCCTTCACTACTGTCAATTAATTGATTAATTTTTGTATAAACAATTGACAAGATGTAGCACACGTTTGACTATTGACTGAAGCTTAAGAATTAGAAAAAAATTTTTTTTTAGGATTTTGAGGAAAAGTTTCATAAAAATGTGATGTTGTAATTTGTGTTGGTTTTGAGATAATGTGGTCATATTGATGTTGAACGAAAAAGTTAATTATTCGTGGTTAATTTATAAGCAGTCCTGGAAGTGGCCGAACCGGTCGTGGAATGGGTCAGTATTCTGAGAGGAAACAAGAAGCGATGAAACAGGATGGTCAATTGCACGAACAGGGTCATCCGCAGAACCTCCATGGACCCGCGGGTCGTGGTCAACGTGGTGGTTGGATCGCTCGCGGTGGTAATATGCGTGGACGCGGCAGAGGTCGCGGTGCCTTTCGTACCAATTTACCCGGAAGCGCTGTTGCAAAGCTCAAGAACACTCTCAAGTTCGATAACGACTACGACTTCGAGCAGGCCAACACAGAGTTCGAAGAACTTAGGTAATCGCAAAACTTTTTCTTTGGCATTTTAGTTTTATTTGTTACTTTGATACATTTGAGTAGATATTTCCATACAATTTACAGTTGAATTTTTTGGCTTTGGCTAACAAACTTTGTAATTTTTAAGTATTTTACGTGGTTCGCATTATTTATGGAAATAATCATTTTTTTTCAAGTAGCATGGTTTGTGCCGGGTTCGTTTCATACATTCCCAGTGAAACGACAAATGTGGATACCATGCCAGATTAAACAGATACGATATTAAAGCTATCACTGTAGATTACTAAGTGCTCGGCTTACGCATCGTACCTACAATAAAATTTTTTTTTTTTTAAATACATTTTATCAATTAATTTTACTTAACGTGATGTGTTACACGTTTCACACGGTCTTTCTCGCTCCATCACGATGTTCAATAGGGTCGACTCACTCGCACTCATAGTGACTCGATCAGTATAGCACATCACCTTAAATGGAGGGTCAATATGCTCCCTCTTTCTCCTACTCATGCAATTTATGTTGGTCTTGAACCTCGCCTTAATTCCAATAATTGAGAATTACATTCTAAGTATTTAATAATTTTGAAAATTAACTTAATCAACAAAGATTGTAAAATTGTAGATAAAAATACGTGAATTGACCAAAAAAAACTATAGAGTCGCGTGATTAAGAAGGAATAAATACAGTAATCACACGTTCGCTTTCAGATCGAGGTTGGCGAAAGCGAAGATAGATGCAGGCACGGAAAATGAAAAAAAAGACGACAGCGGTAACGAGACGGGAGCAGGCGAGGGTGAGCCAGAGGAGGACCCTGACGTAGTGCACTACGACAAGTCGAAGTCCTTCTTCGACAACATAAGCTGTGAAGCTGTGGAGAGAAGTAAAGGGTCAGTTGCATTGCTTTATAATTTTGTTCACGAAAAATTCCGCTTTTCTCTTCTCTTCTTAATTAAAAACATCAAAAACGTAAAAAGAAATTAATAAAAATTGATTTTGGTCTTTAACCTTTAAGGTTATGTGACACTTCCCCCTCGCCTGTCCCGGACTCAGTCGGTATCAAAAACGGTTTTTACTTTTTCGAGCGTGCAGGATATTTCTGAACAAAAGCAAATTCGGTTAATGTTCGTACCTAATGAACGGAGAGATATCTAATTTACTTTTATCCAGAAACCCCCGGCACTCTTGCGAAAATGGGTAAACCGTTTTTGATACCGACTGCGATATGTCACATAACCTTGAGACGATGTGCTACATGTTTTTTGTCTCAGATCGCCATGCGTGCGAGCGCGATAAAATCTTTCCATCGCCAATTTCTACGTTACAATTGATATTTCTGGTAAAAGACGAGAACGGTAAACTGTAGAATTGTAGGACGCAGTTGACCGTTCATTTTTTTATTCCGAAAAATCGATCGTAGCACAGAAATTAGCATTAGAATTTTAATTGCCAGCCGAGCAGTAGCACATCACCTTAAATAAGGGAAAATACGTTTCCACCAGAAACGCTCGACTTACATTATTTGGAATCGAAACGATTCCATTGCCTTCTACTTTGTTCTCAGAAGATCTCAACGCACGGATTGGCGAAAAGAGCGCAAGTTAAATTCCGAGACTTTCGGTGTTGCGTCGACGAGACGCGGTGGATTCCGCGGTCGCGGTTATTACAATCGTGGAATGGGTGGAATGTACCGTGGCGGAGGTGGAGGTAGCGGTGGTCCTATGGGCGGTGGACCCCAAGGAGGAAACGGAGGTGGCGGCGGTGGAGGTTTTCGCGGAGCTTATCGAGGCCAGAGGGGTGGAAATCGCAAACCGCAGGGTTCTAATCATCCTCAAAATTCGGGCCAAAGTCGCAACGATCAACCCACGAGCCAGCAGCAACAACAACAACAGCAGCAGCAGCAGCAGAGCACCAGCAGTCGTTTAGTAACTGGAACCGCGTAAGACGGTCAAGAAAATGAGAAAAAAATCAAGAAAAAGATTTAAACTAAACAACGCGACACTTTATTAAGTATTCACTTAGATATTAAGATTTTTACGCATACGTTCTCCGCGCCAAACAACACACTTCGATTAAAAGACATCACCATACGAATGCTCGAAGGACTGAATTTAATTGAAAAAAAAAAAAAGAAAGAAAAAGAAAAAAGAAAATTAACAAAACCAACGGATTCGAGAGGGCTCCGCGCACAGGACTCTCAAGACTCATAAAAACAAAAAATTCTCTGGTTCCTCAGTATCGAAAAAAGAAATAAAGATTGAGGCTTTTTCGTTTCGATGCAACTTGTTTTCCAGAGGGACATAAGAATAAAAGAAAAAGGCCAAAAACTCGAATCCGCGGTTAAGAGCGTCGTCGCCGATGGCGAGTGTTTGTATTTTAACGTGGGATCAACGTGAAATTTAGCATTAAAGAGATAAAGAAACAAATCATTATAATAGAACGATGAGAGAAAGAGAGGAATACACACAGAGAGAGAGAGAGAGAGAGAGAGAGAGAGAGAGAGAGAGAGAGAGAGAAAGAGAAAGAGAAATGAAAGAAAACGGGATGCGACGAATATTAGCATGCGAATTATTTATAATTGTTCCTCGCGTCTGTCGTGCGAAACGTTGCGCACTTTGCTCCATCCAGTTTTTACGCTTGGCAGGCACTTTCGCCGCTAAAGCGCAGCCTCACCGACTCGCGCGCCATTATTTTCATTTTATTTTTTTTTTACGAATGGCAAATTATACGAAGGGCAGAAGCGAATAAATTCGCTGGATATACGAGGGGATTAGTCGGTTTGTGTCCGCTAGACGGAAGTTGATGGCAATTGGCGTAGCGAGGTCTAAATGCGAGGCGAAGACTGGGCAGAGACGATGATGTTCGACCGAAGAGAGCTAATCGATCGTAAATATTGAATAATAATGGTGATGAAATTTGCTTGGTTCGTATGAAGTGTATAAAACAGTATACCGAGCAGAAAAATAAAATAAAAAAACACAGGAAAATAAAAACAAAACGAAGAAGATGAAAAAATTAGTAAAACAAATTCACTCGCTAAAAGGGAAATTCGCGGGACGCGTATGTACCACGTTCGAGGCTCGTGGTAGAACTAAGTGCGGATAATTTCAAGGAGTTTAATTGAAGATAAATAGTCCGCATCGTCAGACAGAATTTACAGTAGAATGTTAATGGACCGAGGACGAGATTGAACGTCCTAGAGTCCAGGCGGAAATTTCGTCGCGCAGAAGAAAAAAAAAAAAAACAATGATAAAAAAGAAATCTCTTCCGACTACTGTGGTAATATGTTATAACGATTATTACTATAATTTTTTTTTTTTTTTGCTATGACAGTAACGAGTTTGAGCAACGACGAGCGTGGGCTCCACGACTTTCCCAGATTCGATGGCTTCAATTGATTAGGCGATTTAAGAAATTTTCATCGCCTCGGACAACCAGCTTTTGAAAAGTTTGGAAGTCATTAAGATTAGATTAATAAAAGAAAATGAATAAATAAGCCATCGACACTCGTCGAGACCCAAGGAATGATTTATTATGAGAATGAATTGATAAAGGAGCGTCGCAACTTTTGATTAAGTCTGTTTCGCTGGTGGTTTCATGACAAAACTAACGTTAACGAGCCTTTATTATTTATTTAAGAATTAGTGACTTTAAACCCATGAGCTGAGTACGTGAAATACGAGATATTAGTTGTTTTACTTTTATAAAATATACCACAGGGGTTTTTTTTTTTTTTTTTTTTTTTTTTTTTTTGATTTTTCCGAACGGTTGTGTAGCTTAATATCGGCGTCGTTGTCGCAACGAAGCGTTCTGACAAGTGGCCAGAGCTATTTAATTAAAAATAAATTTATTTAAAAAAAAAAAAAGCAAACAAACAAAAAAACAACAAAAAAAACCAATTTTTTTAAACAAAAAAAAAGAGAAAACGATCGAAAATAACGAGACGTGTAAAGATACCGAGAGTACGAGACGCTGTTTAGATTTTTTGTATGTTTAAGAATGTGGAATTAAAGATTATGTGAAAATAGTATAAAGCGCGATGATTATCCTTAATAACGAGACAGAGTAATAATAAAATGAAAAATAATTAAAATAACACGAGAATTATGCGAACGAGAGTGAGAGCAGTGTAATATCGTTAACAAAAATGAAGAAAAGAAAAGAAAAATGAAATAGAAATTTGTTTAGCGGCTGTTATTTTTGTATGGCCCTCGAGTCGTGGGTCCCGTCTCACATTATATATATATACACACACATTTACTATACGTACGTATACCTCCCCTCCCCCGACCCAACCGTTCATTACTACATTTATAATGAGAAAAGCCTACAAATTTAGTTGAAAGATATTGAAATAATGAAATAATTATGAAAAGCACCTCGAGGTGACCGTCCTTCGATAGCTGTACGCTAACCCGAGAGACGCTGGCTACAGAGACTCTTAACGCGCGACTTCCTAATTTAGAAGAAGAAGAAAAAAAAACAACAGAAATAAGAATAAATACAACAAGTGAATGTGCTTTGTTTTGTACAACGGGTATATTGTGATTTTCCTGAAGCTGAATATAATACTGAGATGATAAAATTTCAATGAGCATCGTTTAATTTTATTAACATTTTTTTTAAAAGTATTTTTCTTTTTTTCGACTTAAAATGAGGCGAAAGAGATAGCTGCTAGTCGTTCAAATAATTTAATTCAGAGACTTGATATTTTGGAAAAAATCAAACTTACACAATGCACAGTACACCAGCCAGGCTATTGTTTAAAAGTTGTTTTTTTCCTCAAAATGTCTATGGTACATACAATTAATGAGTTACAGGTTTTGTTACCGACTGAGTAGATTTCGCTTCGCCTTAAGGACGCTCTTCATTTATATATTTCTAATAGAAAGTTAAATTCGATCAGAATTTAAGTACTTTTCTATTACAGAAAGATAAAAGATGAAAGCGATTAACCGTAGAATTGTTAGTTGCAGTTGACGGTTCTACTTTTTTAGCCAAAATATAAATCGTCGCTGGAACATTTGTTTCATAGTTTTTGTTATCGATAGATGACTAGAAGGTTGTCTTAAGGACGTTCAAAGGGTTTTCTCTTTACAGCGCTGATACTTTACGTACTGATCGCTAAGTTTTCTGTTCAGAATTGTAGATGTAATATTTTTTAGAAAATTATGTCGTTTTTTTTTTAGCTTTGTTACAAGAATATGGATTGACGTGAATGGTAAATTATGAAACACTTCATTTGGATCTGCATCCACAGATTTTAAAGTTCTTTTGCCTGGTTGATGCCATAAACGCTCATCCATTTTTTTATTCGCTCTACGTCGTGTGTTATGCGCGTGGGAGCTAGTTTTGTTTATCGAAAAATGTATAGAATGTTGTAAAAGGGAGAAAAGTGAAGAACAATCATGTGGCGAAAGGTACGTCGTGATGAAACATATTGGTATTATTAGAGATTGTGTATATCTTGCTTTACGAGAGTGTACTTGGGGTATCTCAAATCATTTAGAAGATTTTTTTGACCGCGGTAAATAAACAAATTAAGGCTCCGAGATGTGATTTAAAAAAAAAACCTTTCGCGGTGAATATCAACGGGAAACTTATAAATCCGTTCGTTGTACCCTGTGGACATTCGAAAGTTAAGGAGCGCTTCACACCAGTCAAAGACAACATTTTATTTTTAAGTGTTTCTACAATTTTTGGTGATTTAAGGAGGTTCACCAGTTAGATAAGTGCTAGGTCGGAAGGGAATACGCATTGTCGTGCAGTAGGGTAAGAGGCGAAGCGTCTGCATTTTTTTCCTCCAGATATTGTTGAAACAATTAAGCACAATATTGATCCAATCATGATCACATTTTGTTTATTTCTCTCAACTTATCATTTTGTTTATTGGAAGATGTTCTATCAATTCACCAACGATGTTTTTTTTTTGCTAGCATTATTCATTCAAAAGTAACAATCGTTTGTTTATTCGCCGTTAGACAAACAAATTATTGTAAGCTTGCACAATTAATAATAATAATAAATGGATGCGTCGAATCGACAAAAGATCTTCCAATGAACAAATTGAGCGGCCATTCATCATAATCGAATCAATATTATCGTTTATTCTTTTAAATAACTCGAAAATAAATACCAACTTTTTGCAGATTAGCATAAATTGATGAATTTAATTTCAATGAATGCTTTTCTGTATTAAGAAAATGCTGCTTTGGAAGTTATTCTTCAAAACAAGCAAAAAAACGATTGACAATTTGAAAAATCGTTTCAATATTAGTACCGATTTGATTAGTGTGAAGCGCTTCACTATCCTTAAGGAGAGGCGAAACTTCTATAAGCACAAAAGATGTAGAGTTAGTATGGCGTTTACGGCAAAGTAAAAGAGAAACAGCACATCTGTGCAAGTATGGAGGTCTCGTTTCCCCTTAAGAATAAATATAGCGAAAAAACTTCTAAATGATTTGGAATAAAATAATGTCAGACTTAATCTTTAAGAAATTTCTTTTGTATTTTGAAATACCTGGTGATATACAATACAATCAAACAATTATTTAAATAACGATGACAACTAATAAAAAATTTGTCTTTTACAGATCATTCATCACAATTCAGTCAGTCAGTTCTCTTCTCTTTAAATTTACTGGTTACGTATTTGTAGAAACGAGCTAAATGAATCAATTTTTAAAATTTAAGTTCTATTTAAAGTACAAAATCACAGACACGTGGGAGTCAAAATTTTTTTCTCGAATTTGCCTTTTTCTCATTCGCGTTTTCACACATGCGATGAGGAATGAAATATAAAATTTGTCGCTCACTTATAGATTCTTCCATACACTCTTTCGCACAGTCCGTATAATTTTCGCTACTTTAAGGTGATGCGATGCAACTTCAGAAGCTGTAATTGGTTATAGAAAATTTGATCCAATTTACTCAGAACCAGATAATATTTTAACAAAAAAAGAAATCAATCTACCTTTTTGTTTCAATCTACCTGTTCTGTAGTGGAACGGTGTTTTCTTTTTTTTTTCAATGATTAATCCCCTATCCGAGTAGATTGAATTACAGTTTCCGAAGCTATCGCTACACGTTAAAACGACATTTTTTAACTATTTTCTACTGTAAAAAAAAAAAAAAAGAAGTCAGCTCCGTTCGACTTTGGGCGACAAGGAATTTTTTTTCTCACTTGATTCGAAAATTTCGAGTTTTCCATCATGCGCGACGTTCTTACGGGAACGAAACTACGCAGTCTTCGATTGATCTTCGAGCCAGGAGCAATCATTGATTCTCAAGCATTCAATATAGAGCACACGCCTCTAAAACTTTAATTTTTGTTTAGGCTACGCGATGCAGGTTTTTTATAAAGATTTCGAATCTATATTTTCTTTTTGAACTGCGTCGGAACGCAGTGAAATCAACTTCAAGCGCAGCAACTGAGTCCGGTTCTGGTATTGTCGCAGACTTCGCGAATTGGACGTCCAAGCGTGACTTTTGCGGTTTCAACGACCACGAAATTGTTCTTGTAGCAACGACGAAGAGATCTATAGGTCGGTGTGTAAACCTCGTAAGGAGATCGACCGTTTTCAACAACCCAAACGCTACCGGAAATTCCACTCTTCAGGATCGACATCAGACCTTGCGCTACTACGTAAGGACTTGAAAAAAAAAAAATTATTTAACTATTTTATTCTCTAAAAAAAGCAAGATGAACGATTTCGTCAATAAGATCATTTTAATCTTCGGATGTTGGTAAAATTTTAAGTAAAAATCAATGAAATAGCAAATAATTTTACAAATTGAAAGAAATATTTATAAATTTTATGATTCGTATGATGATTTTTAATTAAAAAAATTAATGACACTCACGTTTGAATGGGAAGCTGCTCAAGATTTTTCACAAAATCAGCCTTCATCACTCGCGATAGCAATCTGTTGGGACTATTTATCGTAAGGGCTGTCTCAGTCAAGCTTGGACAAAGTGCCATCACTCTAACGCCAGTTTTCTTGCTGTGGTAATTTGCCTGAAATTCGAAAAATCTTTTCTACTATTTGATTTATTTACAAATTAAAAAAAAATATATCTTAAGCAGCTCGAGTCCGCTACGTCGTGTAAATTTTAAGCTATCGAATAGCATTTTTCTACACAAGTGTAATTATAACCAATGTTGCTCAGTGATTAATTTATCTGAAATTGACAATAACTATTAAAAATTATAAAATTTATCATTATTTATAAATGGTTGATTCACTCATTTTTACAAATTTCCTGGAGATAAGGTATGACGTTTGCAGTTCTCTACACACTCGGTACATATCTATCGCAAGAGAACAGGAGAGACGGATTTCACTCCGTTTATATCTCTGTTTCTCTTCTTTTCGTGTGATAGATACATCGAGTATAGCCCGATTTAGTAAACCGAAAACGCCATTAGTGTTAACATTATTTAAAGTATAACTTTCACAAAAGTTTTCCTCCACGAGGAAATCAAAATCGATTAAGATACTCAATAATTGCAATTTTTGCTTAGTTAATTTTTCTGTGTAGACTATTTAGATAATTTTTTTTACATCGAACAGTATTTTTGTATTTCAATATAATTAATTGCTTTGTTATTAATTAATTATTTTACAGCCAAGGATCTAAAATATTCCAAAAAGAGAATACTTACGCCGAGAGACTGCGAGAGACCAATTATCGCGTGTTTCGTCGCGGTATAAATTGCCAATTGAGCAGTCCAACGATAATCAATGTATTGAGCTATATTAACGAGAACACCACCGTGCCCTGCTTGATCCTTTCCCATGTAATACATCGCCAGACTCGCAACGTTTACCATTCCACCCTGAAGAGTTAATATAATTTTTTTTTTTAAATATCGTAACGGTCGCGTTATTTAAAATTATTTAGTGATCTTCAGTGAATTCTATATGCAACTCACAATGTTGACAGATATTTCACGCTCCCATCGTCGTTCGTCAAGGACTCCAGCGTTATTGATTACGATATCGATGCTCTCCATCAACTGCTGGGCTTTCGCAAAGGACTCTGAAGAGAATTTGCAAAGTTAGACAATCGTTTTACTTTTGTAAATTAGAATTAGAATGCTTTCGTTCAATTTATTTTAACTCACCGACTGTTTGTTCGCGATTAGCAGTGTCTGCAGAAATAAAAAAGACTTTTCCATCACCGTACGTCTTCTCCACGGCTTTTACTGCACGATCTGCCGCTTCGTTGTCAATGTCGAGTATCGTTACCTTCTGAGAGGAAAAAAATTAGACCTAAACGTAAGTTTGGATTTTGTAAATTTGATTTCTATGATTTTTAAATCTCATTGAGTATTTTCTCGTTTATACCAGGTGTACAAGTATGAAATGCGGATTTCAGATAACAGATGGCGCACGAATGCAGTTTGTGCTATACATATTTGACGACTGCGCCATTTTGTTGTGTCATCAACAAGTGTCAGACGCGCACGAGTGATAAATTGAAAAAGTGTGTGCATAGTGTTGTGTCGTTGTGTTCAATATGTCGAAATTTATACCGAACAAAGAGCATTCGCAGATAGCATTAATTTTTTGTTTTCATTTAAAGAAAACTGCTGCTGAATCATACCGATTACTTCGAGAAGCTTATGGTGAATATGCTCCATCGCAAGATACGTGTGAACGATTGTTTCGGCGTTTCAAAAGTGGTGACTTCGATGTTGCAGACAAGGAACGTGGAAAGCCGCCAAAAAAATACAAAGATGTGGAATTGCAAGCATTGTTGGACGAAGATGATTCGCAAACACAAAAACAACTCGCCGAGCAATTGGGCGTTAGTTAACAAGCTGTTTCCAATCGGCTACGAGAGATGGGAAAGGTTCAGAAGACCGGTACCACATGAGTTGAACGACAGGCAAATGGAAAAACACAAAAACACACGTGACATTTTGCTCGCTTGGTACAAAAGGAAGTCGTTTTTGCATCGTATAGATACAGGGGATGAAAAGTGGATTTATTTTGAGAATCCTAAGCGTGAAAAGTCATTGCTAGACCCAGTCGCACCATCCATATCAATCGCAAGACCGAATCGCTTTGGCAGAAAGACGTTGCTCTGTGTTTGGTGGGACCAGAGGGGCGTGGTCTATTATGAGCTGTTAAAACCTGGGGAAATGGTTAATACCAAATGTTACCAACAATAATTGACCGATTTGAACCGTTCGCTGGTTGAAAAAAGGCCAGAATACCTAAAGAGGCAACACAAAGTCATTTTTCTTCATGACAATGCTCCATCACGTACAGCAAAACCGGTTCGCGACATGTTGGAAGCACTCACCTGGGAAGTTCAACCCCATGCAGCTTACTCACCAGACTTGGCTCATTCCGATTACCACTTGTTGAGCAGCGCTTTGGTTCGTACGAAGATGTGAAAAAATGGCTCGATGAATGGTTCGCAGCAAAAGGGAAAGATTTTTACTGGCGTGGTATTCACAAATTGCTCGAAAGATGGGAAAAATGTATAACAAGCGATGGAGCATACTTTGAATAAAGCACGTTTATCATTCTTCCGAATTTAACACGTTTTTTTTTAGAAAAAAAATCCGCATTTCATACTCGTACACCTGTAAAACATTGCAATTAATATTTTAGAGACAAGTTATAATCGTTAGATAGTTCGGTACATGATTTTAAACGTTATTTTGGTAATCGTATGTGTTTGTGTTTCGTCATCCTGACCAATTATTCGTTAGATGGAATTTTCGCTAGTGACAACTCGGGTCTGCGTCCAGTGCCGCATGAATTCCTACGTTATCGATCTTACAGAAAAGATCTGAAACAATCGAATGCCTGATTTTCGACTCATATTGTCTCACTTATTCGTTAAGAATTAATGACGCAACGTAAGAATTTTAATAATCAAAATTCCATTTAACAAATAATTGGTCGGGATAACGAAACATAAACACATACGATTAGCATATACGATGACTGCATAAATAAATAAAACATTATTATTTAGATAATATATTAAAAAATTTGATTGATCTATTAACAATTATATTTTATTAATTATAAATAAAGATGTTGAGTGAAATCTTGCAAATTACTGTTACATTATTTTCCATTTTTTTTGCACAGGTTCCTCTGCACAAGGAAATGAAAGTTGACGATGATAATTTCTCATTTAATAATGAAGAATAACGAGAAAGGAATTTGCCAAATTTTGCTTCTCGTTATTGTGTAAAAGTACTTCGTGACACTTACATTTGCACCATGTTGAAGAAAGTGATTGACGAAAGCGTAACCGAGACCTACAGCACCACCGGTTATCAGAACGTTTTTTCCGCACACGAGGCCGTTTATTACTTCCAGTTCTTTTGCTTTTTCCGTAGCCGAGGCACGACGGCCCTTCAGACCGTTGTTTTCAGGTCCACGCTCTGCGCAACAAGGTACAACTTTAATCAACAATTTATTCATTCAATTAATTCTCTGGTTTCTGTTCTACAAATGTTTTTATCTTAAATAAAAATAGCTTCGTTTCAAAATGAGTGCCAATAATGCAATTCATGATATACTAAGTTACTAATCCTTAATAGGTAAAGATAGTTTCTTATCGAAAGCTTCCTCTATGAGGAATTCAAAATCAATCACTGTAATTCCTCACAGAAGTGGTTTTGTATAAGGAAAATAATAATAAAGAATCCATGTGCACGGTTTCTACTCTGTAGGCTTTTTTTTTTTATATAAAGAGACCAGAAGCTGGAGAAAAAAAAGTTCGAAAACGTTTTACGTACCCATTTGCGTCAATCGAACGAAAATGAAAGTAAAAGAAAAACTGAAGAAATGATTTTCCAACGAGGAAACAGCGATATACTTTGCGAAGAATGAATCAAGACACAATGGTGTCTGGTGGTATCGAGACTTTCGAGTCTTGCGAATGACTAAACTTCCCGTACCCGACTGGCATCGTATTTATAGGAGAACGAGTGCAAATGTTCGCTCAGTCGTCTCGAATTGTCGCGCATCAGCCCCTTCCTCGCGATTTTGACGCGTGATCTTGAGGTCGCGTCTACTACGCACACAAAATCCGCGTTCGGGCGCGTGGACAGCCACCCCGTTTCACAAGAGGGGGAAAAACACACTTGTTTCTCGCTTCTCTTCTATTTTTTCTTTCTTTTTTTTTTCTTCTCGTGTTGAATATTATCGAACTCCTGGGATCCTATGCGAATGCCGCATTTTTAGATCAGTGATTTCCCTCTATTATGCTCTCCCTGCACTCTGAATGGGTGATAAAAATACGCGAGCCGGTCTACGCCTTCGTATCGCTTCTTATCTGTGACGACTATTAAATTCTTTTTTTTTTAACTTCCGATTCATCGAGGAAGCTGTACTTTTATGAAGAAAAAAAAAAACATTATTTTGAGATTTTTATATTCTGGAATCCAGAACGGATTGAACTATCAGGTTGAAATTTATTGAGCATTCGGAGCAGCAACTCTACTTCTTCCTCGTGGAGATTTTAATAAAAATTTGAGTTTTGGTTAGATTATCCTAATTATCACCGTTCATTAGTTATCAATGAATATCGTTGTAGCTTAAACTTTGTATTCGTAAGTCAACTGAAACAATGTCGTATTTAGTTTCTTGATTCTCTCTTGGCTCGTACTGTATTCTGTACCACGTCTGTTTTTATTTGTCTAAAAGTAACTAGTTCTCGTTTAAACAAACAAATAAACAAATAAATAAAATATATGAGATTACTGAAAGTTTAGGAAAATTGTTATTTTCTTCAAAAATGCAAAATGAGTTAAATACGAACAAACTGGTGCCTAATTTCAAGGTACCGAACTGAACCTTTTTACGCAACGGTGTGGTTATAAACAATGGTGGTATTTGACGAAAATCGCAAAAAAAGCTAAAAACTTGTAAGATTTTTGTTAAAAACAATTACTACGTTTGATTGAACACTTATAACTCAGATATTAGCAGCTATTACTTGATCATCTTGATTAACTGAATTAAAATCTACAGTCACTAAAATGTTATTACCTTATATTTTTTAAATTAATGTTAAGTAACGTAAACACTCTAGATAGTTACGTTTTGTATAGCTTGATGGAAATTCTGAGCTACGATCTCAGAATGATACTGTGCTAATACTACACTATGCCGTTATGTTGTGCTACGCTATATTATGCTGTGTGACGTAACGTTATATTGTGCTACGCCACGATCTATCAAGTTATGTTATACATAGCATTGCGTACTGAATTGCTATACCGCACACTAGCGTAATATAAAATAGCGTAGCGTGCCATAGCGCATCTAAGTAACGTAAACACTCGAGATAGTTAATAGTTACTAGTTAGATAGTTAGATAGTTAGATAGTTTTGTATAGCTTGATGGAGATTCTGAGCTACGATCTCAGAATGATATTGTGCTAATACTACCATATACCGTTATGTTGTGCTACGCTATATTACGTGTGTTACGTAACGTTATATTGTGCTACGCCACGATCTGTCAAGTTACGCTATACATAGCATTGCGTACTGAACTGCTATACAGCACACTAGCGTAATATAAAATAGCGTAGCGTGCCATAGCGCATCTAAGTAACGTAAACACTCTAGATAATTACGTTTTGTATAGCTTGATGGAGATTCTGAGCTACGATCTCAGAATGATACTGTGCTAATACTACCCTATGCCGTTATGTTGTGCTACGCTATATTATGCTGTGTGATGTAACGTTATATTGCGCTACGCCACGATCTATCAAGTTACGTTATACATAGCATTGCGTACTGAATTGCTATACCGCAGACTAGCGTAATATACAATAGCGTAGCGTGCCATAGCGCATCTAACAAGGAAGGATAGTTTGGTGTCCCCCTCCGATTTTGATGAAACTCACGTATGTTGTAGAGCATCGAATACTAAAAGACACATATTTTTTTTTATCGGCGGAAAAACATTTCTAAGGGGTGAAATCGCCCTTCAAAGTTAGGCATGTCGAGGGGTGATTATGCAGTTTCACCGAGAAGGCGTCAATCGATTTTAATAAAACAAAAACCAAAATACTCCTCATTGAAGACAATAAAAATTCCACGTGAAGTTGAAGAAAAAAATTCATTTGCAGCGGTGAAATTGCATAATCACCCCTAACTTTGAAGGGCGATTTCACCCCTTAGAAATGTTTTATCGTCGATAAAAAAAATACATGTCTTTTAGTTTTCGATGCTGTACAACATACATGAGTTTCATCAAAATCGGAGGGGACACCAAACTATCCTTCCTTGTAAGTAACGTAAACACTCTAGATAGTTACGTTTTGTATAGCTTGATGGAGATTCTGAGCTACATTCTCAGAATGATACTGTGCTAATACTACACTATGCTACGTTATCTTATGCTAAGCTATATTATACTGTGTTACGTAACATTATATTGTGCTATGCCACGATCTGTCAAGTTTCGCTATACATAGCATTGCGTACTGAATTGCTATACCGCACACTAGCGTAATATACAATAGCGTAGCGTGCCATAGCGCATCTAAGTAACGTAAACACTCTAGATAATTACGTTTTGTATAGCTTGATGGAGATTCTGAGCTACGATCTCAGAATGATACTGTGCTAATACTACACTATGCTACGTTATGTTGTGCTACGCTATATTATGCTGTGTTACGTAACGTTATATTGTGCTATGCCACGATCTGTCAAGTTACGCTATACATAGCATTGCGTACTAAATTGCTATACAGCACACTAGCGTAATATAAAATAGCGTAGCGTGCCATAGCGCATCTAAGTAACGTAAATACTCTAGATAGTTATGTTTTGTATAGCTTGATGGAGATTCTGAGCTACGATCTCAGAATGATACTGTGCTAATACTACGCTGTCCTACGTTATGCTGTGCTACGCTACATTATGCTGTGTTACGTAACGTTATATTGTGCTATGCCACGATCTGTCAAGTTACGCTATACATAGCATTGCGTACTAAATTGCTATACAGCACACTAGCGTAATATAAAATAGCGTAGCGTGCCATAGCGCATCTAAGTAACGTAAACACTCTAGATAGTTATGTTTTGTATAGCTTGATGGAGATTCTGAGCTACGATCTCAGAATGATACTGTGCTAATACTACGCTGTCCTACGTTATGCTGTGCTACGCTACATTATGCTGTGTTACGTAACGTTATATTGTGCTACGCCACGATCGGTCAAGTTACGCTATACATAGCATTGCGTACTAAATTGCTATACAGCACACTAGCGTAATATAAAATAGCGTAACGTGCTATAGCGCACCGAAGTAACGTAATTCTATCTCAGAAATGTAACCCTCCAGAAAAAAAAGCTTTATCTAAAGGAATTTTCTTAATTCTATTTTGAGGGCCTCATCTGGTATGTGATTTTCGATGTTTTTAAAATTAAATTTACGATTCTTACGATAATTCTGATTAATTAAATATAATTCGGTCGTTGATTCGGTTGATTACATTTTTTCTGCTTAGGATACTCAATTTCCTGTTTGGATAATCTAGAAGTCTTAAAACTAACAAATATCTTCATTCTAAAACTATTTAAATGTTCTAGCTTCCGTTCCCCCCGTTTATAAACTTATCTCAACCGTGTCGTTCCTCGTTTTATCAGCAAAAAGTTACTCCCACGCTGCATCTTCTCGCCGCTCTACTTTTTCCTATCGTTCTAATGGAATCACGGCGAAGACTCAGAGATAGACGTATTCTTTGGTTATCATTACTCGTGGACGATACATATAGACAGTGGAGTAGGGAAAGTCGCGTGGCTGATAACAAGAGAACCGTTAGCTACTATCGTAGCTCTGATTTTTATACATTTTTCACAGATATCCTTCGGCTGCGTGCTTCGTTGCTCGTCATTTTCTTTACCGCGTTGGTGCACATGCCATCGCAGACTTGAAAGTCTCGAGAAAATCTTTCATCGAGAAACACCGATGCTCTTTGACCAATTAGTGATTTCTCGTTGCTGGTTTCAGTCGGTTTACTGTGAACTTTACACTCGAAGAGAAGCGATAGTCAAGTAATACGAAAATAGAAGTTCTCGTCTGTTGTTCTTAGCTGTCGAAAGCTCGTTACATTGTTAGACGCCGCGTCATCGTTTATTTTCCGTTTTTATATTTCGTTTTTTGTTGTTTTAATCGACTAGAGTGATTGGCTCGTTAATGCGGCCGGCTGAAAAGACTTTATGATTGTAGGAAATCATTGACACCACGAGGCCACGCGTACGCCTTTCGCCCTCGTTATATTACGCGTTAGTCTTTGCTCGCCACCAACTCCGACGTCTCTTGCCACCGAGATAGACAGTGAAAAGCAAAATTGCGATGCGACCTCGCCAAAAGAGTCGAGCTCTTATCGCACTGAGTTCTGTTGTATTTGTGTACCGTACACTGCCCATGCTAAGAGAGTTTGACTTTTACTCACGAGACGGATAAAAAGATTCTTTTAGGACCCCCTAAGCTATGTGTACAGAAGATTAAAGTCTGAAGAGAATTGGTGTCGTTGAACAAACGCGTTGCTGTCGAGTGGGTTATCGTTTGGGTCACCCACGCGTACATAATGGAAGTCATGAACCAATATGTGATCACTTTCGTTTATCACTAATAACTTCCGGAATATGTGCAATATGCTTGGCAGACTTTGTTCAAACTTTAATGAACTGTTGACTGACAAACCTTGTGAAATTGTGAATTTAAGATATCGAGAACTTAACGCGATGTGCTACATCTTTCTATTCTTTTTCGCTTCACCGCGATTGCCAATTGCGTTAATTCACTTGCGCTCATGGCTCCTCAGTCGGTATATACAATAAATCCTATGGCAGTTGGACGATTATGCCACTCCGGCGTCCAATAAACAAGTTGTCAGAAACTCTAGAAGAAAGTGTGTAACGTCGAAACCTCGGTGTGTTGTTACACACGCATACAGATGGAGCCGCTCATCGTTCATACTCCGTTTCACCAATCTGCTCAGCAAACGGTTAAAAAGAGAATAAATTAACAAATTCATAAGTTGAATTAATCGAATAAAGCATTATCCTAATTTATGGATTAAAAAGAAAACGTCGTCACTGGAAATAGAATGAAATGAAAAATCGTTTGCATTGAACATTTTATTAATTCAACTAAAAATTTATTTAACTCGCACAAAACAATGTTTTGTCACCTTTTATCAATTATTTTATTAACTTCTTTGTAACATTATTGGAATTAGGTGCAATCGATGTGCAATTACGCAGCACACGATATAACAATTTCGCACAACAGTCTCGGGAGAGATTCGAAGAAGCCGGTGATAGCGGTCAGACGAACAACGATACACTTTAATCTCTTTTCATTGGTTTCTCGCTTCTCTTTCAATGCGAGATAATACGCTCGAGCTGGTGATATCACAAGAGTTTTAAAAAAAAAGTGTTTATATGAATATTACGAAGCGTTTTGGCATTTTTGCGATCACGTAAACACCCGAGATTAGGAGCGTCGGGGGACCTCCCCTAGGTGGTCACAGATTTTTTTTAAACTATTCAATTACTTCCTCTGGATGCTTCTGTGGCATCACATCGGGCAGCTGTATCTCATATACGGGTTGACCATCCTCGCTTACCCAGATACTTCCATTCTGGGCGCATCTGATTGCGTATACAAGACCATGGGCTACAGTTTCAACCCTGAAAAAAAAAAAAAAGAAAAATAACTCTAGAATATTTTCGACGAAACTGTTAACAATCTGGTAAAGAAAAATCTTTTCTAAAGACAAAAAGCGCAATCAAATGGAAGAAACTTGTCGATAGAAGGCGGAGGCAAAACTTCTCAAGAGTAGATAACTTTAAGAAAAAGAAATGACTTTCCAAATTACAATGACTTTCGAGACAACATTTTATTTTTAAATGACAAAAATTGTATTCACTTTACCTCTGAGGATGAATTTTGGGACTGTTCACAGCAGTGCATTCGTAATCCTCGAGTTCGTCGTCCGCATCGTCAATTACGGTGAGATTTTCGAGGACCGGAGTCTCAGAGACACCGGGGCAGAGGATTATTATCCTAACACCAGTTCTTCGATAATGGTACGGTTGCTAAAATTACAATTTGCATTTTAAAAAAATTAATACATTTCTTATCGTTAAGAGTTAATAAGTAAGACAAAAGATAAATATTAATTTTTTTAACACATCAAGAGACGAAAGGTCCAACAATTCGATTAGAAATAATGGTTTTTGAGTTAAAAAATTGTGTCAGAAACACCATCGATCGATTGTTCGTAACGATCTTCTGATAATTCAACAAAAATCCTCATAAAATAATGTTTAAAGAATAAAACTCTGTACAATGACAGAAATATGTTGGACGTGTGTCTTCAAATTATTCAAATAATATTAAGACGACTCGGACAATTTTTGTTTTAAATTTAAATCGTCCTTACACACGATTCACATATTTTTCAATTCCAGAATTTCATTGCCAGTTTACTTACGGAAAATGAACGACTGAAGCTAATGACTGAGTGTTTGGTTGTCGCGTAAACAGGAAGCTGAGGGCAAGCTTCGAGACCCAGTACCGATGCAATATTCACGATAATTCCACCTTTGCCTCCGTTGTCTTTACCCATCTGTTGGACTCCCAAGAAGGTAGCTCGGATCACCGCTGTCTAAACGTTGTTTTGTTTTGTTTAAATCATTAATTGTTTATGAATCATTTTTTAACAAACAAGCAGAACCTTTTACATTGCTTCTCTCTTATTCGCAAAGTAATCTCTATGAGTAATCTCTCTTTATGTTGATGAATTTTAGCTTTCTCGTTGCTTGAACTGTGTGAAAAATAGCAAATAATGAGGTAGCAATGTGCAAGATTCTATGTTGTATCCTGGTTGAAAAAAAAAAAAATGTTAGAAATTCAAGTTAAACTACAACTGAGTGATAAAGAAATTTGAAAAAAAAAATGAAATTCCTCTAAAATCGCAATTTCGCATATCATTTTAACGAAAATTGTTACCAACGTAAGCTTATTTCGTAACTGATATAACAAATTGTCGATCAATTGCTCAAATTATTTATATTTTACAGACTTTTTTATTTTTCCAAATCATCGGAATAGTGAATATAAAAATGCAATGTTCTATATCCTTAAATATTATTACGTACGTGTTCCGATAGTCTTAGCTTCTTTCGTTAAATGTTTCGAATGTAAGAGCAATTAAAAATTTGATATTGTTATAAAATCCGAACGGTTCTAGGGATATTCGCCAAATTTGAATATCTAGCACCAATGGACGGACGTACGTACACACAAACGGACACACACACACATTCATTCACACAATTTTTCTTTAAATAATTTTTCGCAACGAATTTGAGTATCCTGACATTTGTATCGAGAATTTTTTTTTCTTCTTGATGAAATTAAAGAATAAACTTACGACGTTAACGTCAATGGCTTTGGTAAAATCATCCTCGTTCACCACCTGAGCGTTGTTTATTAATATGTCGAGTCCACCGAGTCCCGCAACTGCATCCTTGAAGACAACTGTCAATAATATATTAATTAATTAAAATTAATTTTACTTTATTTCAATTATTTAATTATTCATTTAGATAATGGAATCGTTTCAAGCACAATTTATTAACACTTTATAAATCACAACGCCTGAAACCGTCCTGAAACGGAATTATGAAGAGCAGAGTGGGGGTAACGCGTTCATATGATACAGCCGAGGAGTGGGGATATTCTTGTGACTTATAAAGGATTAAGGAGGGTCTTCTGTTATCTTGGTGCCAAATTCTTGCAATTTTTACAGCATGTTTGATACAAATGAATTCGTTGGACCACAAAATTCTGCTCAGAATGACCAGCGATGTTTAAAAAATATTTAATTACAAATAGAAGTTCGAAAGGCGTTCGAAACGGCATGAAATTGGGTCGAAATTTTTGTATGCAAGTCATCGAATGGAATTACTTTCGCTATTCCTTATGGTGTTTTCGGTTCGCTACACAGGACTACGCACGGTGCATCTAACTTACGATCAAAAAGTACCCGGAATTTGTCAATAAAACGAAAACGGTTCAATTATTCATCGATATTTATTTCATTCCCTTCAAAGTAATCTCCATCGTAAGCAATACACATATTCCAACACTTCTTCCAATCTTTAAAACACTTTTCGTAGGCCGATTTCGGAATAGCCTTCAGCTCCTTCTGCGAATTCTCCTTTATCGCTTCAATCGTCTCAAAACGCTTTCCGCAAAGTGGTTACTTGAGTCCGGAGAACAGAAAAAAGTCACACGGGGCCATGTCAGATGAATACGGAACTTGCGGAACGGTATTAACATTGTTTTACGGTCAAATAGTACCGTACAAGATGAGATGTGTGAGCGGTGCATTGTCGTGGTGAAGAAATCACGAGTTGTTTATCCATAATTCCGGCCACTTGGATGAACATTCTCCCTCAAACGCTTCAATACGCTCACATAATACTCCTTATTTACTGTCAGGCCTGGTGTAAGGAATTCGGAGTGGACCACACCACGGAATCAAAGAAAACGGTCAACGAAACCTTGATTTTTTATCGACTTTGTCGTGGTTTTTTGGGTTTCGGCTCGATTGAGAAGCGCCATTCCGATGATTGTTGATTCGTTTCGATGTCATTTTCATAGACCCATGTCTCGTTACCGGTAATAATGCCTTCGATAACATTTTGGCCCAAAGAAAGCATTTCTTTAGCGACTGCAATGGGATGCTGTTTCTGCAAAAAATTCAACACTCTCGGCACAAGCCGCGCTTGAATTCGTCTCATGCCCAAAACATCGTGCATAAAGCTCTGCACCGATCCGAACGAGACATCAAGATCGGCTGCTGATGCTCATCTGATCTGCATCTCCCTGATGCTCACACGACGATCTTTGAGCACAATTTTCTTAACTTTTTCGATGTTTTCGTCAGTCGAAGAGGCGGATGGGGGACCGGAACGAGACAAATCATCAACCATAGTACGGCCCGCTTTAAATTCTTTGTACCACTCGTATGCTTGTGTTTTCGACATTGTCGAGTCCCCGTAGGCTACCCTTAATATTTTCAACACTTCCGTATATGATATTTTGTTAGAAACATAAAATTTCAGGCACACTCTTTGCTCAATTAAAATCGACATAGCGAAATTCGCAGAGTACACCAAACAATTACTTGTTTACAAAGCTATTACGCACAAACTAACTGACGCATTGCGCTTAAAAGTCACATGTAAACAACTGACAGATGTACCAAGCTAGAAAAAAAATTATTTTTACAATATCTCAAGGGTGGCTCGTTTAAATGATAAATTCCGGGTACTTTTCGATCGTAAGGTATACTACGAGAACAAGAGAACAAGACCATTCTTTCGTATATCTTTCTGTTTCTGTTGTTCGATAGATACACCGAGTGTAACGCAATTACTTTCAGCGCATATGTTGATGACTAAATGTTTCTAGATAATTTTTATTTTTTTACTGTGCATTGATATTACACATAAAAACGCGTTTTACATAATAATACTGATGTGCTGTGTGCATCATACAAATCTTTTTGCTCTTATCTGTCAAGTTGCGACACCCTGGAAAATGTTTAGATGGAAATGTTCGTTACAGAACGAGTTGGCATTCGCAGGATCATGAAGGAGTAAGAGAGAGAGAGAGAGAGAGAGAGAGAGAGAGAGAGAGAGAGAGAAAAGGGCTCCGTTGGATATTTGACACAAAGATGCGAAAGGAAACTGGAAAAGGGCTATGCTGAACGCGTTAGTCAGTGTGCGAGAAAGAAACTTTTCCTGCAGCGCGACTGTGTTAAAAATAAATCCAAAAGTTTTTCGTTTCCTCGAGACTAAACTGTTTGTCAATTTTTAATCGAAGCTGTCTCAAGTTATGTCATCCGATTTCTTACTTTTATACTTAGATCGAACAATAATTGTTAAAGAACATTTCTACGAAGAAAATATTTCTTTTCCTTTTGCAATACAATTTCATTTTTATGATCCCCTCAAAGTAATTTAGGCTCGATTCACTTCTTCAATTGAATAATTGATTAATCAAATGCTAACTCACTTATTCCAACTTTTAATTAAACTGACGAGTTAATTTAAATTAATCAAGTTCAAATTTTTATTGAACTCACCGTCGAATTCAGCATTATAAGTGACGTTGCAGGGTACGAAGATTGCTCTCTTTTGACCAAATTCCGCGTTCAATTGATCAGCTGCCGATTGACCAGCTGACGTTCTGATATCCAGCATCACAACACACTTGATACCCCAACATTATTATTATTATTATTTAAAACATAAAGTAAAGAAAATATCGTAAAATTTGATAATAAAAAAACTAAAAACTCACTGCAGCTCCATTTCTCAATAATTCTCTGCTGAAAGCGAGCCCCAAGCTACTGGCAGCTCCTGTCACAATAGCTTTCTTATCCTTAATCTGCATTTTTTATTAAAAATATTCCAAATAATCTTTATCGAAAATAAACAATTCTTTTGTCGTTGTTGTTTTTTTTTTACACAAACGTTTTAGAAATATTATTGAGATAAAAATCACGATGCCAACGAAAAAAAGATTTCCTTCACTGTGGATCAAGAGAATCGAACGTTCGCACTCGTCGTCGCTCTCCCGCGAACTGATATCGAGAAATATGTGTTTTTGTCGAACTGCTCCTTGACCTCTCTCGAGATTCTTATTGCGCGTAAGATTCTCTCGCAATTGTAACACTATCGGTGCAGAAAATCACGTGCGATTCGGAAGATCTTTTATTTATTTTTATTTTATTTTTTTATTAACTTCACTTTCGACATCGATAAAGCGAGGATCTGCTCCAAACGATTTACTTATTGAGAAAGGCTTCTCACGTAACACACAGTCGTCAAAATATATCATAAACACGTTCACCACGATGTCATCCAAGAAGTTTGTGCTATTGTGGTTCGATCAACATTGAGCAATCGAGGCTACTTTGCTAGCTTTAAGGCGATGTGACACACGTTTAGAAAATGTAGTCGGTAACAGAAACTGTAATTTTATTTACTCAGAGACGTTTGATGTTTGAGAAAAAAAACGCTAATTCTGTTTTACCGCAGATAGGGGAAGCCAAACTAAATTTCCTTTTTTCGATATTATTAACCATCCATTCCGTTAACTGCAGAATACTTCGGTTCCACTGCAGATACACGAAGCGAAACTGAATTTCCTTCCTTCGAAATTATTAACCATCAATTCCGTCTACTGCAGAATACTTCGGATCCACTGCAGATAGACGAAGCAAAACTGAATTTCCTTTTTTCGAAATTATTAACCATCCATTCCGTTAACTGCAGAATACTTCGGTTCCACTGCGGATAGACGAAGCGAAACTGAAATTTCTTGTTTCTAAATTATTAACCATCCATTCCGTCTACTGCATAATACATCGGTTCCACTGCAGATACACGAAACGAAACTGAATTTCCTTTTTTCGAAATTATTGACCATCCATTCCGTCTATTGCAGAATACTTCGGTTCCACTGCAGATACACGAAGCAAAACTAAATTTCCTTTTTTCGATATTATTAACCATCCATTCCGTTAACTGCAGAATACTTCGGTTCCACTGCAGATACACGAAGCGAAACTGAATTTCCTTTTTTCGAAATTATTAACCATTCATTCCGTTAACTGCAGAATACTTTGGTTCCTCTGCAGATAGACAAAGCGAAACTGAAATTTCTTGTTTCTAAATTATTAACCATCCATTCCGTTAACTGCAGAATACTTCGGTTCCACTGCAGATAGACAAAGCAAAACTGAAATTTCTTGTTTCTAAATTATTAACCATCCATTCCGTTAACTGCAGAATACTTCGGTTCCACTGCAGATACACGAAGCGAAACTGAATTTCCTTTTTTCGTAATTATTGACTATCCATTCTGTTAACTGCAGAGTACTTCGGTTCCACTGCAAATACACGAAGCGAAACTGAATTTCCTTTTTTCGAAAATATTAACCATCCATTTCGTTAACTGCAGAATACTTCGGTTCCACTGGAAATAGATGAAGTGAAACGGAATTTGCTTTTTTCGAAAATATTAACTATCCCTGAATTAATTTGACTACAGCTTCTATTAACAATTGCAATATCCGAACATGTGTCACAACACCTCAAAGGTAAAAAAACGTATTATATTTTCTACAATGTTTACTCAAAATTTTACCTATTAAAACCTATTAAACCTTCTTCATATTAAAAAAAAGAATGGTAATCTTAATAATTAAAATAATTAAAGATGCTTTACATGAAAGCAAAGTTGTATTTGATCAGAGTTTAGGTATTCGCCATAAAAGAAGTATCTTTTAAAAATTAATTATATTGACGATTTTAGAAACAATCATTTTAAATAATAACAATATGAAATAATTATTAATAAATTTGTTTAAAAAAAATTGTTAGCCTTTTATTGCTTAAAACATTATCTTGATCAAATACTGAAACGTTTTAATATTTAATTGAATCTATTGAACCAGCTCTTAAAGAAAAAACTGTTCATTTGAATTATTAATAATAAATATATTAAATAAATAATAATTGAAAAATGATACATTTTGCAGTATTCTCCATATTGGACAATATAAAGAAATAAATAGAGAAAAGAAATAAGTTATTTATTAAAATTATTGGTCTTCGTAGGGCCCTGAACCGAGCAATGGCCTTCAGCAATTACCGATCATTTTCTACAGATAAGACAAGAAAGAAGTAATAAAACTCCACAAAGATCAAAGTTCAATATAATTGTTTATTAAAATGAAAAGTTTATGGAAGATGACGACAGCGATCCAGCGTCACGCCACGAAGATTCAACGAAGTTGAGTAATTGATGGCCAGAGTAAATTTTTTTTTGCAGGTCTCTTCCAATCCCAATGGCGAGAAAACGATTTGTCACGTCGTGCCACACCGATTAAGCAAAAATGTTCAGCCTTCCGACAGAATAAAGAAACGAAGAAGATCTTCTTGGATTTTAAATGGTGAGTTTGATGCTCTCGTATCTAGCGATTTCTATCTCAAACGGTGGCTCGCAAGTCTGGTTTACCCAAACAGATCCATTATCACCCTTTTCAATGATGTGGATCAATGCTTTCGCCGCGTATTCAACTCTGTTGAAGAGAAAATAATTAATTACGATGATCCTTTGTATCCCGTGTATCACTTGAGATATTTACGATACAAATAATCTTTAAATCTTTTAAAAAACAACTTAATTAAAATAAAAAATTTATTCTTAAGCAGTTGTCTGATAAAGTTAAGAATTTTTTAATTACGGTTGTCGGGGGAAGTCTAAAAGAGACTGAGCTGCAGCTACGTTGTCCACGAAATTAAGATACTTGTTTGCCGCATCTGTGATTAGCGGAGTATCCGTGGCACCGGGACATATTACTCTTACGCTGATTCCAGTCTTTTCGTAATGATTCTACGAGAAAACGTGGTTTAGAAAAATTAATTAATTACGAAATTTAGAGAATTGGAACGATAATCCTTTCCTGTCGTTTCCTCTCCATTAAGACATTTTTTTTTCAAATTATTATAGCTAACAAGACGTAAACGAAGTACTTTACAAAATGGAAAATAGCGCCAGAGCAGTTTTGAGCAATCTTCAACATTTTGACAAAGCTCAGTACCAAACACCGCTGAATATTTTTACGTTTATGTAGAAAGTTTTCGCTTACCAGCTTAAGGCGTTATTACTTCACTTGTGTGCCAAATTATAGTCAGATTCCTTTAATGATTCTTGAGTTATATAGACAATTGAATTTTCGTAGTCGTGCACATACAAGTACACGCACGCACATTACAGTTTGCTTTATTTTACGAACCTTCAGGCTAACGGTAAAACCCATAACGGCGTGCTTGGTACCCGTGTAGACAGGAACTTCAGGCACTTGAATGAGTCCGACGATTGAAGAGATATTAACGATGATTCCGCCTTTGCCACCCTTGTGTTTGCCCATATGGTCGTAACCCATAAGAGTGCTCTTCACGAGTGCTGTCTACGAATCAGTAGTCTCTTTATCGAATAATTCTGGATTATATTCTTTGAAAGATGAAACTTATTACTTACGTAGTTTGTTTCAATCTCTTTTTTCCATTTATCGTCGTTGAGGATTCCAGCGTTATTGATAAGAATGTCCAAGCCCTGAAGGGCTGTCACGGCCTTCTTGAAGACAACTGGCCCACGATTTTTACTTTGAAATAACTTTTTTTATTTAACAGATACCGGAGCTTTGACGACATAGACTTACCCTCGAATTCATCGAACTTTGTGACGTCCAATGAAAAGAAAAGTGCTTGTCCCTCACCGAATTCTTGGTTCAGTTTATTTGCTGATTCTTCGCCGTTGGAGTTAGGCAGATCCAGAATTGCAACGGACTGTTGGAAAACGTTACGTAGCAAGAAATTGTTTAGAATTTTTATCGATTTTATTTTCGTATTTAACTGAAAATCACGATTTCAGAGAGAAAAGTCAGGAAATATCCATCTTTAAAAAATGAAAATGTAAGAGAATTTTGACGTTCAAGAAAATATCAAAGAGCTCTGGCGTTCGGCTAAATATTTGAATGAAAATTTAGAACAAAATCAGTAAATTCGGATATTCAAGAAAAGTCAAGGAAATATCAGGGACCTAAAGATCAGGTAAAAGTCAGGTTATTCCGGAGTTCCGGGAAAATCAGGGTACTCTGATGGTTCAGGAAAAAGTTAGGGAAATTCAATGTTCACGGATTATTAAAAAAGTTCCGAGGTTTCGGTAAAAAGTCAGAAAATTCCGACGTTTAGGAAAAATTCAGGGAATACCAACGTTTGGAGAAAAGTCAGAGAATTCGAAAGTTAAAAATATGGTTCGGTCCGTAAAATCGAGAAAAGTCAGGAAATGTATCAGGGAATTCAATCAACAATTCGTTAATTTACCTTTGCACCGTTGAACAGCAGTTGATAACAATATTGAAAACCAATACCATTGGCACCTCCGGTGACGATCGCAGTTTTCCCTCGTACAGTACTCATCGTATTTTCTTTAACAGTTTTTTCTGCCAAAGTCGCGTTCTTTCACGACTAAACGTCTTTGCTTCACTCGTGATCCTATTAATATACAACCTTACTTGTGAAATATCAATATCAACTTTCTAATTATCAACGCGACTTTTGTTTTCTGTTGGGAGAGTTCACACCGATAAGAGATACTTTGATAACCCATAACTTACATAAATAACTTTTCGAGTAATTTCTCTCCGCTTTCTTCTTATTTTTTGTTACAGTTTTCTTCAAGTACACCTCATCGCTATTTGTTATAATATTATTACTAAGAACTTAAAAATATTCTTAATAATTAAGAAACAATGGCTTTGGAGTGAAAATAAATTTACGAGGTGAGCCTAAAGTCTTGCTGGAATCTCAAAGTCTTTTATTTAGTGGCAACTTTAATAACACATAGCAAAAAAATACAGCTGTTAATATTTTTATTTGAGATTGCATCACGTAAATGATTCCTTAAGATGTAATTAAATTTCAATGATCCATGTTCTAGGATCGAAACTCCTTCATCGTTGAATCCTCGACGTTTTTATGTAAATTGCTCACTTTCAAGTGTCCATTCATAGTTCCAGTAGTTTCAAGGTTTTGCAGTTTTGTCTGATAAACAGAAAAATATCAAATAAGCTTGTAATAGAAAAATAATAATAATGACTACTTATTCTACACTGAAATAAAATACTGAAATCACATTTCCTAAGCTCTATCATCGTAATAGTTATGAGATCCTGAGATTTTTTCGTCCTGCAATCAAAAGATAGTGACAACAGAAAAAATTATCGTTATAAGAAGCTCGCAACTCTTTTCTTGTAATAAATACGAGTAGCTGACTTTATTTTTTGCTATTGTTATCAAGTCGTGGAACTCTAGCTTTGTTATAGGACATTGCCATTTATTTCTCTCATGAATATTGGCAGAACTAAGCGGATCTTTGTCAAAGGTCATTGACCATGTTTCAGTCAGAATTATTTAAAATACTTGCACCTCACATAATTTCCATACAAATCGTACAATATTGAGTGCGAAATATAAGTCATGATGACAATAGAATATTTTACACAAAAGTAGCCACTCTGTCTATCAATTCTTTTGTTCTAAATTCTTGCAGGATCTGCATACACAAAAGAAAGCAGAAGAACCGTAAAACGATTTAATTGTCGAGAATCATCCAAGACGTTTGCGCTATTGTTGTTCGATCAACGTTGAGCAATCGAAGCTACTTTTTTAGCTTTAAGACGATGTGGCACACCTTTAAAAACTGTAATCGGTAACAGAAACTGTAATCCAATTTACACAGAGATGTTTGATTTTTGAGAAAAAAACTAATTCTGATTCATCGCAAACTACTACGGTTTCACTGCAGTTGGACGAAGTGAAACCGAATTTGCTTTTTTCGAAAATATTAACCATACATTCCGTTAACTGCAGAATACTTTGGTTTCTCTGCAGATAGACAAAGCGAAACTGAAATTTCTTGTTTCTAAATTATTAACCATCCATTCCGTTAACTGCAGAATACTTCGGTTCCACTGCAGATAGACAAAGCAAAACTGAAATTTCTTGTTTCTAAATTATTAACCATCCATTCTGTTAACTGCAGAGTACTTCGGTTCCATACATTCCATTCACTGGAGAATATTTTAGTTCCACTGGAGATAGACGAAGCGAAACCGAATTCCGTTCACTGTAGAATATTCCGGTTTCACTGCAAGATAGACCAAGTGATACGGAATTTGCAAATTTACAATATTGTGTGACAAATATAATTGTGGATGACAATAGAATATTTTACACAAAAGTAGCCACTCTGTCCATCAATTCTTTTGTTCCAAATTCTTGTAGGATCTGCACACACAAAAGAAAGCAGAATAACCGTAAAACGTTTTAATTGTCGAGAATCATCCAAGACGTTTGTGCTATTGTTATTCGATCAACGTTGAGCAATCGAAGCTACTTTTTTAGCTTTAAGAGAATGTGGCACACCTTTAAAAACTGTAATCGGTAACAGAAACTGTAATCCAATTTACACAGAGATGTTTGATTTTTGAGAAAAAACCTAATTCTGATTCATCGCAAACTACTACGGTTTCACTGCAGTTGAACGAAGTCAAACCGTATTTGCTTTTTTCGAAAATATTAACCATACATTCCGTTCACTGGAGAATATTTTAGTTCCACTGGAGATAGACGAAGCGAAACCGAATTCCGTTCACTGTAGAATATTCCGGTTCCACTGCAAGATAGACCAAGTGATACGGAATTTGCAAATTTACAATATTGTGTGACAAATATAATTGTGAATGACAATAGAATATTTTACACAAAAGTGGCCACTCCGGCCGTTAATTCTTTAGTTCCAAGTAATTGCAAAGTTTACATACACAGAAGAAAACACAAAAGAGCGGTAATTTTTTGTCTATCGTTTTAATAGAGAATTCGATAGCTGTTTATTTTTATTTCAAGCGTATTAATTATGATAACGATATATTAATTCTATTGCACCATACGAGACGTGTGAGATTCAACGATCGAGATTCAGAATCTCATGCCTCATCGAGCCTGATGGTGTCGTACGTAGCTAACTCAATCTCCAAGGCTGGTTCACCGTATTGAATCACCCAGATAGAACCGTTTCTACCTTTCTCGATAATTTCTATCATTGACTTTCCCACGTGTTCCGGACTGTCACCAAAACAAAAAAAAAAGATTAATTGCGATAGGTAATTTCTACAATAGTGTTCAAAATATTATTTCCGAGATAAGTAACAATTTTTATTCATTATTTACGTTTGACGACGACCCTGATTCAATTGCATGATCGCTCTATCGCTATCCACGAAATCCAGATACTTGTTTTGCATGTTTGTGACGATATTTGTATCCGTGAGACCCGGGCAGACTATCCTCACACTGATACCAGTCTGATCATAATTACCCTAGAAAAAAAAGAATTAAAAAACGTTATATTCACGAAATTTATATAAATTATTATAAACGATTGTCATTTTTCTATCTTTTGAGGTATTTTCATCTAAACTGCACTGTAATTTACTTTTATTAGAAATCTGCATTCATTTAATAGAATTTATGTTCTTTATTTACTGAGATATTGATATTTTCAAGGAGAAAAATGTTCTAGATCATTAGCTTTTGATTGATCTTTTACTGAAATTAGTATCTCAATTGATTTTAAAAAGTTGCAACATAAATTCATGAATTCTCGGTATGATTATTTAAGTTCTTTAGGTTCTTTAGATTCAGGGACACGCTAAATATACTAAAAAAACAAATGTACAAAATATATTTTAGTTTTATACGTATTAATAATGTTGACTAGTATCAGCAAAGACTTTGAATTAAAACAGATACGAACCTTGAGACAGGACGTGAAGGCAAGAACGGCAGTCTTGACTCCAGCGTAAACCGGAAGATCAGGCAATGGAAAGAAAGCCAAAATGGAAGAAATATTAACGATGAGTCCACCCTTGCCACCCTTGTGTTTGCTCATATAGTCGTAGCCCAGAAGCGAGCTCTTGACTACAGCCGTCTGCGAAACAATTGTATCATCTCGTTAACAAATCATTCTGCTTTCTATGTTTTAAGAAGCTTTTAAATACATAATTCGTAAAAATTTATCGTAACATTCGTGTAACATTAATTATTTTATAAAAGTTACAATTTTACTTTCTCCAAGAGGAAACTGTTTTTGTGAAAATAAAACATTCCCGAGATTTTCATGTCAGAATACTTAATATATTTCAAAACGTCGAGAAATCATATTTAGAAAAAATGTCCGTGTGCGTGTTTATTATTGTTATTTACCGAAAAATATTTATTTTGGCTCTAACTTTCGTAATTTTTTATCAATCAAAGTGAAACCTGTCATACAAATTGGCTAGAGGACAAATATACTTGGCCTTTCATTTGGTAAAAATCGATTGAGGCGTTTAAACTTTATGAAATTTGCAATTTTACTAAATTTTCAATTCTATTTGAAAATTTTAATATCACTTCCTGTATGAAGAAATCAGAATTGATGTAACCATTTTCCATTAAAAAGAATCTGTGGATCGGTGAGAATCACAACGAAGCACGTAGAGTCGTGGCGGCACGAAAACAATCATGTGTGGACAATTATTTTACCACTTAATTAATAAAAACTAAAGCTTAACTAATACCGTATAAAACGACTTGATGGTTACATTTAAATTTATGTTAATAAAAAAATTCGTTTAATCGTTAATTTAAAAATTACATGACTCCAATGTGCCGTCACATCGAACCGTCACCGTGTAGCCTGGTGCCGCCACATTTCTATCTCGGAGCTTTTATTTAAATGAAATAAGTGGTAAAATAATTTTAAAAAATGGCTGAATTAAAAGTACGGGCACTGTATTGGCACGTTGTCCTGTTAAAAAGTCATGACGTCATAATGTCGTTCTGGGGCGGACGCATATGACGGCATTCTGCCGGTAGCTGTCACGATTTTCTCACGGTTAGTTTAACTAATAACGTGGTTTCCATATTTACAGATCTTTTGAAATACACAATTTATTTAAATTTATCCCAACATTCGTCTAACATTAATGATTTTATTTAAAAATACAATTTTTTACTTTTTATTCCGTCAATTGTCAATTATTTTACCACTTAATTAATAAAAACTAAAGCTTAACCAATACCGTATAAAACGACTTGATGGTTACATTTAAATTTATGTTAATAAAAAAATTCGGTTAATCGTTAATTAAAAAATTGACTGAATAAAAATGAATAAACAATTCTACTTCATTGTTTTAGACCGTTCACGAAACAACCTCTGTCAGGAATTATGTTGGTTGAAATTTAATATTAAACTATCTAGAAAGCGTATCTACAATTATGATAAATTATTTGGCTCAATAAGCGAAATTTTAAGGAAGTTGAACAATCAAAGAGGTGTTCACTACTTAACTTAACTATGTTCAATTTTAGTCTCATTGTTCTAATGATTATTGATTAAAAAAATCATTGTTCTTGATGTTTTGTACCATTTTCAGTATCCTGTCATTTAAATATATTTTTTATTAATTGACAAAAACAAAGATTTCTCTATGACGAAGCAGAAGCAGAATTTATTTGCCACATAGGTTACGTCTACAAAATAATAAACAAATCATTGGATAAGAATGTGCGTATTATTTACACAATAATACAAGGAAGTCATATCTTCTTATCAGAATTATCTGTGTTAAGCCTAATACTCACGAAGTTAACTTCTATAGTTGTTTGCCAATTGCTATCATTGAGGATTCCAGCGTTATTGATAAGAATATCCAATCCCTGAAGGGCAGTCACAGCATCCTTAAAGACACCTAGCCGACGAAATGAATTTTTTAAAAATATTTTTTTGTCTTTCTGCCACAGATGTTCGAGTTTTCATGGGAAAAGCTCACATTCGAGTTCATCGAACTTTGTGACATCCGATGGAAAAAACAGTGCACGTCCCTCGCCAAATTCTTCGTTCAATTTCTTCACCGAAACTTCGCCATTGGAATCGGCTAAGTCGAGAATGGCCACAGCCTGTCAATGATGAAAGCCACCGAACGGTAAATTAGAGCTTGAATCGATTTTACCTTCGAATCAATTTCAAAGTTGCAATTCTCCAATCTTACTTTTCCCTCTATTTATCTATTTTTTGAAAATTTATTTTATCATAATTATCTTTTTAAATGCTTTACTCTATTATTTATTTATTCGTAGACGAATCCCAATTGCGGAACTGGCGCGGAACTGGCTAATAACGAGGAGAGAAAGAAACCCATACATTCGTCCAAAGGACATGGAAACCATCGAAAACTTGCGGCGTACGTAGCCTGCTTGGTTTTTTTCCCACTAAAATTTAATGTTTACATACATGAACAACGATACACTTAGCGGAAATCGAACCTGAGCCTTCCAGTCACCAGTTGTACCGAACCAGAACGCAAACCTCTGTACCTCCGGTGCTGGTATTATTAACAGCAGTAAAATATTTGAAAATTTTCATTAAAATGTATTTTCAAGAAAGAATAATTTTAAATAGCCACGAAAATGTATTCAATGGAAAAAGTAACGATTTATTACTTTTTCCTTTACTCATTGTCCGTTTCTACTGTTATTTTTCATGAATTTTCAAAAATTTCGATATTTTACCGTCAACGAGGATTGAAATTTTCAAAAGATAATTCATATTTAACAATTTAATTATAAAAAAATAGAATTAACTGTAATAGGTAACAAAACTGTTATAAATTTTACTCAAAGCCGATCAATATTTATGACGAAAGTAAATTCAGTTTTGTCTGCACAGATAGACAAAGTGAATTTTTCTTTTGTCTAAAGTATCAACCGGTTCTGAGTAAATTGGATTACAGGTTTATGTAATTTTAAGATTGATAGTAAGATCGCGACACTGAACTCAACTTACCTTTGCATTATTGAGCAACAAATGCCGACAGTATTGAAAACCAATGCCGTTAGCACCACCGGTAATGATCGCAGTCTTGTTTCGTACGGTAGTCATCGTTCACTGAATAATTTTTTTTATCGAAGAGACTTTTTTCTTTCGAAGAAACTTCTTTCAAGATTGATCTCAACTGCTTATTAAAATCTTATTTATATGCATCCGTCTGTATACATTTAGGGAAGACCTTTCAACGTATCTCAGCGCTTTTCGATTATTTGTGGCAGGGCTGAATGATAAGAAACTATTTCATGGTTCCAAATAGAGTTGAACGGATCAGTCAGTGACGATATAAGGAAAAAACCTCTCGCACTAACCGTATTCGTGGGAATAAACGGGGATGTATAAATGTAATATTAACTATCACACGGTTACCTATTGGCTGTTCGTCGAATGGTAGGAAAAGCCCTAATCCAACCAACAATGTTAAAAGTGTATCTGTACGTAGCAGTTTCTAATTGGTACATCGTCAGCAATTGGGCCGTTCTTCTTATCTCTCAATAATCTTTTTAAAGGTAAACTAGTTATTCCGAACGAATCTATCGCAGGCGAGATTAACTGAGTCGTTAAAAAGTGAGTAGGACGAGAATTTAATCGTTTGTGTTTTCGAACTTTATCTTCAATCTTATCGCAATTAAATAGATGGAACATTTGGATATTTATCTTTAAGAATCTCAAACAAGAGCTGAGTACCTTCCACTCGGAGTACGTACGCACACTTTAAGCTATTTGATGGCCTCGGATATCTCCCGTTTGCTTGTTTCAATGTAAATTCGTTCTTTTACAGACGAAATATATTCCATCGTCAAAAAGTGATTAGGACGAGAATGTTGTCCCTCGTGACTTGGATCTTATCTTCAAATCTTATCGCACAAAAACAATTCGAACACTAGAAGTGCGCTATTGTACGAAGTTTGAACTTTAGGCGAATAGCTTCCACTAGGTTCACGCGCACTCGTTGCTATCATCCAGTAGAACGTTCTATATTTTACACGAAATGCACGAATAAATAAAAATTATTTACGAAATAAGAGTTTTCGTTGGAATGAAAATAATAAAATTTATTTAAAAATCAATAAATTTAATTATATTATATCAAATAGATAATTTCAATAGTACATTGTTGCTTGCAGCAATTGTTTTTTACTTACTATAAAAATTATGAAATATTTGAGTAGAGAATTTTTCAAAATAATTTTTTATTGACTTTTTAGCGTACAAATGAAAGTAGCAAAGTTTTTCAATTTTATTATATCACGTTTAGTGATATTAGAAAATAAATTAAAGGAATTGTTTATTGACATTTTATCATATTAAACGTAGCAATGTTTCAACTTTGTTAAAACACGTTTAACGATGTTAAGAAATAAATTAAAGGAATTATTTATTGACATTTTAGCGTACCGAACGTAGCAAAGTTTTTCAATTTAGTTACATCACGTTTAACGATGTTAAGAAATGAATTAAAGGAATTATTTGTCGACAATTCGGCATATTGAACGTAGCAAAGTGTTTTAATTTTGAAATTCAAAGAAATACATTAGAGCGCAAGTTTAATGCTCTCGTACTTGGCCATCTCGATCTCGAAGGGCGGATCACAGGTTTGACTTATCCACACAGAACCATTCGCACCTTTTTCGATCACTTCAACCAGTGCTTTTCCCACGTATTCCACTCTGTCGACAAACAAGAATATAATTTTTATGAAATTAGCTTAACAAGTGATTAAAAATGTATTATCAGAGTCAGGGATAAGTCTAGTGAAACACTTACGGTTGTGGGGAACTTCCCAGTAGGAGTCGCACCGCTTCGTCGTTATCCACAAAATCTAGAAATTTGTTGTTGCAATCTGTGATTAGACGAGTGTTCGTCCCATTCGGACAAATCACCCTCACGCTAATCCCAGTCTTCTCGTAATGATCCTGCATTAGAATAAAAAGGATATTTGTATTTAAAAAAAACCCTTGAGCTCTTAATGTACCTCGATTTAATGAATGGAATGTCAAGTTTCAAGAATTTTAAGAGATCAAGAAGTAATAAAAAACATTTTTTTCATTCAAGAAATCCGAAATAATAAAGAAATTTAAGTAGAAAATTCTTAGAATCATGAGGTTCTACCATACGGACCTTTAGACTGATAGTGAATCCTATAATCGCGTGTTTTGTGGCTGTGTACACTGGAACAATAGGAGATGGAACGAGACCCAGATTCGAAGAGACATTAACAATGATCCCACCTTTGCCACCCTTGTGTTTTCCCATGTAGTCGTAGCCAAGAAGTGTAATTTTCACGACTGACGTCTGTGTATCAGTGGCACGACGACGTCACTAAATGATTTTTTAATTTATGTTCCATAGAAGATAACAAAAGCGGAGTACTCACGAAATTTGTTTCAATCTCTTTTTGCCAATCAGCGTCATTCATGATTCCAGCGTTGTTGATAAGAATGTCCAAGCCCCGAAGAGCTGTCGTGGCTTTCTTGAAGACTCCTAACCCACGAAATATTTTTTTTTCAAATAACTTTCTTCCTTCTACAATTGCAGGAATTTTCACTTCAAAGACTAACCCTCGAATTCATCAAACTTCGTGACGTCCGATGGAAAGAAAACTGCACGTCCCTCGCCGAATTCTTCAGTCAATTTCTTCGCTGATTCCTCACCGTTGGAGTTGGCCAGGTCCAGAATAGCAACAACCTTTGAGAAACAGGAAAACCAGCTAACGGTACATCAGAATTTAAGTCGATTTTACCTTTCATTCAATTTACCTTTGCACCGTTGAGTAATAAATTACGGCAGCAATGAAACCCTATGCCATTAGCACCACCGGTGATGAACCCAATTTTGTCCTGGACTGTCGTCATTTTTGCGGTGTTTTTATCGAATGACTAATAAACTCGTAGTCTCTTAATGTCGTCAATTTCATTTAAAAAACGACTGTAGAATCCATAGATAGGGAAGGTCAATTGTCTTCGGTGAGAATTAAATCTAAAGTCAACAAAGTTGTTTCTTTTCAAAATGGTACAAAATGACAATCTTCAAAATGTAATCCATTTTTTGCAAAAAAAGTATATCAAATTAAATATGTTTTTTTAAATTATCTGAACCTCCATGAAAATAAAATATATTTTCAAATATCTCATTTTTCGTGAAAAATCTATTGAAAATATGTAAAAATAACAAATACAAAAAAATATTAAAAGGACGGTTAAATGTTGAGGCGAGACGAAACCTACTTAGTCGGTAACAGAAATTGTAACCCATGGATATGTAGACATTATGGGGGAAAAAATGAGTTCTAAACAATAGTCCGTTGTGTTGCGGGTTGTGTAAAAGTTTGCTTTTTTCCGAAATATCAATAATTTCTGAATGGCACGATTTGGAAAATTAGTAGCGATCTCTCATACTCGTATATCACGTGGTACGTTTTTCGTCACACCTTAAGGTGATGCGCTACTCCTCGGCCGGTAACAAAAACTGTAATGTAAATTTCTCCGTCACGATTGATCTTATAAATGAAGAGGAGAACAGTGAATTACATCTCACAATTCTGCAGTTCACCGTTCGAACGACATGTAGCACATCGTCTTAAGTAATCGAGCATACGTGACCAACTCAGAATCAAGGGTAGCGCCTCTCGTGGAAAAAATACACATTGTAGCTAGCGCCATTTGTGACAAGTGTGTCAACCAAGGCATCCAGCGAAAAGTAACAGTTGTCGGTATGGCAGAATATAAGAATTACAGCGACGGACCATGGTTCATGTGGGCCCTGGTCACCCTGATTGATCCTCCAACTCCCAAGTATCGTTGACTCTGCGTCGAGTCGTATCCCACCGATCCATGTGGCCGGGTCGGCTGGGTACAGTAAATATATGATATAAAGTTCATTGCACATAACTGTGTTGAAAAAAAATGCGAAATAAAATTCATCATTTATATTAAGGAGCGTAGAATATTTGTAATGACTAGGGAACTCATCACATTATACTCACGAAAGGTACGGTAAGATACGAGAATATTGATTCATTCAACCCGCTTTGAAAAATACGGAAAAGCGTTCATGGCAGCCGCCATGGTTATTATTTATGCGAGGACAATACTGTCGATAATCTATTTGCTCCTTAATACCGACCGCTCGCATGGTACGAGAGAGAGAGTATGTATGACGACGCGTGTGTTTTCTCTCTTGCAACTGCTCAGTCGGTGTATCTCACATCATCATCCGTAAGCAGAATGTTATAAAATATTATTACAAAAGAAAAAAATTTATTTGCAGATGCCATGATAGCTCTCAATGGAGAAGAGACTATTCTCATAACATGCTTAGATGCTGCGACGCTGAGATGATCACAAATGTTGACTGATAACCACTGAGTAAGCCTCATTCGCGGCTTTCTTCCTCACCCCACCACCATGAGCCGGTGACCGCTGTGAAGTTACAAACAGATAAACGAGTATACGTAGTAATAACGGTCGCTTGCGGCATTTCGATTAATTCAAACTTGCTTTTCAATGAATTTTTTTCAAACGTCTTTATAACAGGATCAATGTACCAAATTGTGTTAATTAATGTTTTGCCGTTTGCAAAAACATAATGAAACAAGAAATTGCCCAGATCAGTTTATCACCAGTCAACACATAACTCTTGTTACCGGATAAGAAATCGGTAGTTAAAAAAAATAGTTTTGTGTAGTAAAAGTGCCGAAATTGAATATAAATTAGAGCGTATACTGACTTTTTTAGAAAAAAATTATGTTGCAATAAAATCTGAATATCTGCATACATTTCCTTTTCTCGTTCTCAAGATATAAACGTTTACATTTTAAAGGCCCAGCACACACATAACTCAGACACACGACGACGATATACTTTCAAAACTACGTTGATGCATGTTTCAGACGATTTTAAATAAACAGAAATGAAAGTCTCAAGAAACAATAACTAAAACAAAGCTTTCGCTACTCAAAATTTAATAAAATATCTCTTATTTATTTTATATACGATTACAATATAATTTATTAATAAATTCTTTATCAGTTTTTTTTTGCTGCCGCTCAGATCATTACAGAAAAAAGTCATATTATATCAAGGGGGGAAAAGGGTCGGAAAATTGATATTTTTTCTTTTTTTTCTGATGCTACAACTTATAAGAAATATTGTCAGAAAATTTGAAGGCATTAGGAGCAAAACTGTTAGAGTTATAGACAATTGAGTTTCCGGGCGCTTAGTCTCCCTTGACCGTCATGAGACTTTAATCGCGTTTTCTCAAAACTTTTTTTTTAAGTCGGTAGTCAAAATTTCTCGAAAACCTTTGGACCGATTTCGCCTAAACTTTGCACACTTCTTTTACATACCAAATACTCGGTTCTGAACGAAGGATTTTTTTTTTCAATTACAACTTATTTTTTAATTTAACATAAAGAGCAATTTTTGGCAAAAATCAGAGTTTTTTGATTGCACCTTTACTAAAAATTAAAAAATGAATATTTTGTTAATTCCTTCGTTCAAATCTAAGATAAACTTGTGTACTAAAGAAATCTTTTTACTTTTTTAATTTCGGATTAAGCAATCATGAGTTATCCTGACTACCGCATACAAACTTTTTTTTTAGGTGACTCGGTTCTCACCGCTACCACTGGCTTATTTTTCAATATTTTTAAATGAAAATTTAGCAGAATATTCTTAGAATAATGCTTAATAATGTAATAAATTTTTTTAATATTAACTAATAAGGTACTCTGAAAAAAAAATCACAAAAATATGCTTTTTTTTTGTATCTCAGACCTTTTTCCCACCTTAATAATCATAAAATCGTATACGAGATTTAATGATAATGAATATAAAATTAGTGATAGTGATCACAATACAAGCTGATATAATTCGAATAGAACTTTACCTTATGTTATCGCCTACATCTTTTTCGATTTTTAGCAGTTTATACAAATCGAATAATTACTATTCGTTTTCTTCATTATTCGTTTTTTATAGTGTAAATACGATACATGTGATACATTATCGATATGTATCGTGCGCTTGCCGATGTATTATATTTTATCAGAAGATGTTACATCGTGAATTAAACTCTAATATCTGTTAAAACCTTATAGTATTCTATCGTTAATATATTATTTGAAGCGAAGCGTTCACAATCGATGAATGTTTCCTTTGTCACTTACAAGAAAGTTATTATAGGAAATATTTTGAAATAAATCTGGTATCGCAAATTAAAAGAACTATGAATTTTTATCGGAATAACCTGATAGAAATAAAATATTGTATGTAAGATTTTTATTCACAAAATATTTTATATGACGTTAATTAATCGAAAAGTGAAGTATTCTATATGTTTCAGAGAAATAAAAAATGCTCATATGCAGAACAATGCATGTCTAGTCTGACTGGAACAGTATTTGAGCACCTTGGATGCATCCCGAGGACTTTCATATATATTAATTTTTTACGTTCTTTACAAAGTTGTTACGTGTCAAGTTGAATAAACTGTCTTTGACACACCTTTTTTCAATTATGCTGACAATTATAGTCAAATTTGGCGTCCGCGAAGTAAAAATCCGGATCAGGGTTGACTTTTCCACAGCCTGTGAAAATTATTTCAAATTAGTCAAAGAACAAAGTAAGACGATCAATGAAATGACTCTCCGAAGAAAATCTAGTTTTTTAAAAAATATTGTAAGAAGAAACGAAAGCAGTGGCACGTTAATGCTTGTGTGGCCCGTATTGCCACACAAGCATCCAGGGTTCGAATCTGGTCAATACTAATGGATTTTTGCAAGACTCTTGGTTGATTTCTAGTCGAAAAATCTAGTTGAATAAACTATCATCAATGATCATTTTAGTGACAAAGAACAACTTTTATTTGTAGCTCAAGGTGTTTTGAAATATAAAAATATTTTTAGTATATCTTAACTATTATGTCGATTGTTCTCAAGCTCAATTCTGTTTTATAATGGTTTACTTGGTGTAAAAAAAAAAACTTCTTCGTGATAGCTTAACAATTGCGACCACTAGAGGATTAATAGTTATTTTCGTAAAAACAAAAGTACCACTATCGAGCTATCTTTGTTCTACATGAGCGCTCTTTGAATAACCCTAACTTAAAGTCGACAAGACTTTACTTGGCTACTCTGAGAAGCAATGTCGAAATTCGCCACTGTTCTGTTAACAGTCTTCCTCACTTCGGTAAGCATGCATCATACATTAAGGCGGTTGAAAAATAAAAACACGTTTCGAAATTAATAAGTTGACCTTTTAATCAAAACTTGAGGCACACGTACGATAATATTTTAAACTGCCTCGTCGATCTTCGAGTTACGTAAAACGCTAAACCTCAGTTTTGAGATTAGAATAGTTGAAGATTCTGCGAGAAAACATAATCCCGATACCGAAATACTATCGCCTTTAGTTAAAATTACCGTATTCCTGAACACCTACAAATCTGTACTTTTCATAATATTTGAAAAAAATTATCCTCCTTCGGATGACATCGGTACCAAAAGGTACATTCGTATCTTTGTCTAAGAAAAAAAATTAAAACCCCATCAGCGACAGGTGACGAAGGTTTGACGAGCTAGTTATTTCGTTGAAACTGTTGCCTTCTGGAACACAAACTTATCATTTGAATTGCCATGTTTGTATATTTTTTGTGTACAAAATGACTGATTTCATGTAAATCGCTATATTGTTTTTAATACTTTTTTGCGTTTTGGTAAATGCGAGAAAAATAGTTTTAGGCAGTAGAATAACGTTTTTGAATATGCAGAAGAATTGTTCATATTTGTGTCATCCGATTGGAATAATTATTTAGTATAATAAAGAGGTTACAACAATTTTTAATTTAACTTGTTTTAAATATTAATTCCTGCTAGTTTTCGAGTTAAATTTTCATCACAGCAATTGTTATTCTTGTCTCACTGTATCTCCCTTATCCTTACCAGCTAGAGACTAAAATAATCAACGTTTCATCCGAGTTGTATTAGCGTTATCGTGGCGTTACAGTCCATCTTGAGTCTCGCCGTGATTGTACAATTACGTTTCATTATTTTAGCGTCGTTATATAGTCGCACGAGACCATTCCGAGGACTATCTACGGTTTTGAGTCTCATATGAATAAAAAACTTGTACAAAATGCAACTGGTCGCATTGCAGTTTATCCTGAATCTCGTAATAATAAATCGTGCAACGCGTATGCAACTCCTATAAGAACGGTTGAGTTGGTTCTGCTATTTATCAAAATCTCATTGACGGCCTAAAATTTTGAGATTAGGAACACCAGATAAACAGAGTTTTATGTTAAACATATCGAGATGAACTCGTCTTGTAGAATGTATGTACGACGTAGATGCAACAACGAACGTATACTTGTGTCTTATCTGTGTATAGCTGGCTTCTACTGACGACACCACTTACTTTATTATTCGTAAATATACGTCAAATAAATTATTTGTTTCGCTTATATCACGTGGTTGCGGTCTGTGCTCGAGTTTTCACGTAGATCAAAGCATTGTTACAAACAAATTTCCCCTACTCGCTTAGAGAAAATTGAGATTGCTGCCGTGGTACTCTAATTTCAATCTTTTTTCTTCCTCATAGAGCTTTGGTTTCGTAGAAAAAATATGTCTCAAGATTTTAATGCCAGAGTACTTAAAAAGCGCCATTAAGGAATCATATATTTTTTAAATGTGCTTGTGACGGGCTCTCAAAATTGAAATGGCTAATATCTCGAGAACGGTTCAAGCGATATTCCTTAAACTTTAAGGCACGTCTTGAGTCATACGTACCTCCTTAAGATGCTGCATTTTTTGTCTGATTGATATAACGGGTGTCTTATGGTAGATTGCGATTTTTGTAAAATTACTGTGATCGCTTAATGTTCTTTATAAATAATCATCCAACGAGTTAAACGTTTCTCCCTCCAACCCGCCCACAACTAAAACAAAAATGATTTTTTCTATATCCATGTCCCAATGTCAAAATTTTCACAGATCGATTATAGGCAGTCGATATTTATCTGTACAATCGTATGTTTCTTCTGGTGAAACGGTATTATCTAGTACGTGTGAAGGGACATTATAATTCCACGAATGTGTGTCGTAGTGTTCGTTTGCCACGGACATGTCACGGACAGGAGAAAAGTCAAGTCGAGATCCTTTTGGACTAAATTTAAAGGATCGGAGATCAAATAGCCGGCTATTTTATTACTATATCGCCGATACCTTTTCTTTGAAGCCAATGTTAGGGAGAAGTACTTAGGAGAAATTTTTAGTTGAAAGTATTGCAAAAGTACTCCGTTTCTAATTATGTTTAGAGGAAATGAATACAAGCGAACAATGAATGATCCATAGAGCCCAGACTTGAAAATCTTTTTATAGAAATTCGTTGAATACATTTTTATTTATTTACACCAAATAAGTTCAGTGACATTCAGATATTGATAACTAGGATAATGAAAATTTAATTTATCTGTTTTTTTAACCAATAAAAAGAATAAAAGACATTTTGTCTATCGAAATCTGTCACCAATCACCGCCCCTCCCTTGCTATATTTGATTGAAAGCAAAAAAAAAAGTTTTTCTACATAAATTCATGACGAAAATGTCATTAAAGTAAATGTAATGGATAGAGTACAATGGAAATAAATACACGAACGAAAAATAAATGATCCATAGAGCCCAGGCTTGAAAATCTTTTCATGGAAATCTGTTAAATACATTTTGATTTATTAACGTCAAATAATTTCAGCGCCATCCATAGATTGATAATTAAGACAATTGTCTTCCATTTTTTTTACATTATGATGCTCTCGTACTTGGCTAGCTCAATCTCAAAAGGTGGTTCGCACGCTTGAGTCACCCAGACAGAACCGTTTTCACCTTTCTCGATGGCTTCTATCAGCGCATTCCCCACGTAGTCCACTCTGCCAATGAAGAATAATATAAATTACAATAGGAGAGCGATTGAAATCATGATTTTAGGCATGTAAAAAGAGCAAATGAATAATTCACGATTGCATCGGTAACTTCATTATTGACGCGACTGCTGCATTTCTATCTATGAAATTCAGATATGTATTGTTGCACTTTGCCACGAGAGAAGTTGACGTGACACTTGGGCAAATAATCCTTACGCTGATACCAGTAGTCTCGTAACTATACTGCACGATAAATCAAATCAAATTCACATAAACTCATTAAATGTTATAAATTTTATCAATTAAGAGATCAATGTTATAATTTATCAAATAAGCTGCAGCTTTGTTTTCGTTAATAAGCTACATTTAGAAAATAACAAAGGATTAGACAAATTTTCGAAATTGCAGTAATTCATCAAATTCGTTTGATTCATTTAATTCATATGCTAACCTTGAGACTGACTGTAAAACCCAGAATCGCGTGTTTTGTGCCTATATAGACTGGACTAGAGGGATATTGTACAAGTCCCGCGATTGAACACATATTAACGATAATTCCGCCTTTACCACCATTATGTTTGCCCATGTAATTGTATCCGATAAGCGAGCAATTCACGACACCCATCTGTAAATCAGGTGAATAATTACCACGTTCCTATTATGAATATATTGTATTATACCTTTAATGTTTCAGAAAGCAAAAGAACCGACGAGTATACTCACGAAGTTAGTTTCGATCGTTTTTTTCCAAAGTCGTTCGTTGCAGATTCCAGCGTTGTTGATAAGAATATCCAAGCCCTCGAGGGCTGTCGTGGCCTTCTTGAAGACATCTATCCCACGAAATATTTCTTTTTAAATTATTTTCTTCCTTCCACAGATGCAGCATTTTTTTCCGACAAATCCTTACCCTCGTATTCATCGAACTTCGTGACGTCCGATCGAAAGAAAACTGCGCGTTTCTCTCCGAATTCTTCAGTTAATTTCTTCGCTGATTCCTCACCGTTGGAGTTGGCCAGGTCCAGAATGGCAACAGCCTATCGAGAATGGTAATCAGTGAAAGATAAATCAAAATGTCAGTCAAGTCAATTTTACATTCTTATCAATTAATCAATTGATCGATACATCTGTGCATCTTACGGCGGTTCATTCATATAAATTATATTTTTAAAAGTTTGAAAATTGTGAAAACTTAACCGATCGTGATAAATTTGAAAAAACTTTTAAAGTGGGATGCTCCGAAGACGTTAGAACTTTAAAAAATATTAAATTATTTATATGAGAATTATAAAAGACAGAAAATCTTTTACACTGAAATCTATTTGATTTTATAAATTTTACGAAGCGGACATAGACATTTTGAATACAAAGATTAATTGTTTTTTACAGTGTCCGCGGTTTAATTTTGATTTCTATTTCTAAATCAATGATATTTGAAGTAAAAACAAAAATTATCAGGAGTACAAATTGAAAATGCGGGATTTTTTTCTATTTTTGAACGTTTATTCTGAAAAAATGGTAACAAATGAATTATTCAAAGTATTGTCCATCGCTAGCCACAACTTTTTCCCATCTTTCTGGCAATTTACGGATACCGTCGCGAAAAAATTCGGCCGGCTTGGCTGCTATCCAGTCATCGACCCATTTTTGGGCTTCTTCGTAAGAATGGAAGCGCTGGTCAGCTAGGCCATGTGTCATCGATCGGAAAAGGTGGTAATCGGAAGGAGCAATATCTGGGCTATACGGCAGGTGGGGTAAGACTTCCCATTTCAGCGTTTGTAGGTATGTTTTGACCGGCGCTGCAACATGTGGCCGAGCGTTGTCATGTTGCAAAATTACTTTGTCGTGTCTTTGCTCGTATTGTGGCCGTTTTTCTTTGAGTGCGCGGCTCAAACGCATCAATTGAGTTCGGTATAGTGCTCCTGTGATGGTTTCGTTCGATTTCAATAGCTCATAATACACCACACCCAGCTGGTCCCACCAAATACAGAGCATGAGCTTGGCGCCGTGAATATTTGGTTTGACCGTCGATGATGATGCATGGCCGGGGTAACCATATGATTTTTTGCGCTTCGGGTTATCGTAATGGATCCACTTTTCATCACCAGTGACAATGCGATGCAAAAAACCCTTCCGTTTTTGCCGTTCGAGCAGCAGTTCGCATGCAAAAAAACGGCGCTCGACGTCTCTCGGCTTCAGCTCATACGGCACCCAATGTCCTTGCTTTTGGATCATTCCGAGGGCTTTTATACGATGGGAAATGGCTTGTTGTGTCACTCCCAATGAATCTGCGAGCTCTTGTTGAGGTTGACACGAGTCTTCATTGAGTATTGCCTCCAATTCAGCATTCTCAAACTTTTTCACTTGGCCCGGCCGCTCTTTGTCCTCAACGTCAAAATCACCACTTCTAAACCGCACAAACCATCTCTCGCACGTTGAAACCGATGGAACATGACTCGGATAAGCCTCGGAGACCAATCGATGTGCTTCAGCAGCACTTTTCTTCAAATTAAAGAAGTAAATTAAAACTTCCCGCAAATGCTGTTTTGTTGGCACGAAACTCGACATATTGAGAGCTCAAAAAAACTATGAATTTGACACTGCGACAAATTGACACATACTGAAAATTAAAGCTATAAGACGTAGCTTTGACATGAACATAGTCACAGTACTGCCTGATGCGTATAGCGTTAGTAACGCCATCTGTTATCAAACCCGCATTTTCAATTTGTACCCCTGATAATATTGAAAACGATCTAACGCATTACGTTACCTTTGCTCCGTTGCTTAGCAATTGGCGACAGCATTCAAAGCCAATCCCATTGGCACCTCCAGTAACAATCGCTGTCTTGCCTCGTACAGTAGTCATCGCTTTGATACTTTTTTTTATTGCATCAGATATTTCTCTTCACCTTTTTTTTCACTACTGAACTTCGTTTTTCCTCTCTTTATAGCAAGAGCTAGCAATTGTTCGAGTAATGTTTTTTTCTTTCACCTGATTTTAAATACACACTTACTTTTTATTAAAATAATGATTATTCTTCACTGTTCCTCACTCGAACGAGTTACTTGCACTTATATGTTGGCTGAACAATTGCCCGCTGATGCGACAATGCAGTGGGATTTTAGGGCAACTGAATAATTCGGCAGATATGAGGAATTTTAAATCATTTCAAATATCAAGTAGATAAGATGATATTAATATTAATACAAAGATAAGCAGACACTTAAGCGGGACCTTGATGCTAACTAGCAGCAATCGTATAAGCTTAGTGATTATTTTTCGCACTGATTGTGAGATGAAAGCGTTTTTAGTTGGAGCCATATGCATTTATTATGCTCCGATGTGCTCACATTCCAGCAGCTACACTTTCAAGCTGTGCACAAGCATTCAAAGGCCGAACCAATAAATGCATCAGACTTGAATATCGACATTTCGAACACTTATTCTCATTGAATAGTGAGAGGTAAGGAGGCTCACTTAAAAGAAACACCCCAGAGGGAACAAAATACTACTACGTCCACATCATCGTTCCCGTGTTACGCTGAATGTAGTTTCTTGAAAAAATTCAACATGCCTGATTTTATTTTTTCATTGCTAGCTCATTTCGTGCAATATCCGCAACGTTTGATTTTTGCGATAATAGCGCCATCTATCACAAATAAAATTGCTGAAATATTTGTATTTTATTTTCCGACAAATGTTTGTTTCATTTTCCTAATTTTTAACACAAACTTACTTTTTATTAAAAAATCATTATTCTTCAATGTCCCTCACTTTAACGAGTTACTTGCACTTATTACCTTTACAGTTTGCTGGACAATTGGCCGTTGATGCGACAACGCAACGGGATTCCAGGGCGACTGAATAATTCTGAAGACATGAGGAATTCAAAATAACGAATAATTTCAAATTTCTAGCAGATACGATAAGCGAATATACAATCACGGCACTAGCCATGATGCTGGCCATTAGCAATATGAGCTTGGTCATGAAAAAAAAACATTTATTTTCCTCCAACTGCATCCCGATTGCTACCAAACTACATGCGGACAAAATGTTAAACCATGTTAATCTGTCGATAAGTTGCTAAAATGAATTAACTGCTTTAATACATATTTGTACTTGTCACGAGACAAACTGCATCTCTCGATTGAGTTAACTGCGTTGGCTCAATCTCGCGTGAGGTTCGATGAGACAAAACATGATTTTTTTCACATTTCTTTAAATATTAAATTTTTTCCTTAACGATTTTGCTGTTTTCGATAATTATATTTTTAATTAAATGCTTCCAAATGAAAGTTTGATTGTAATTTAGTATTCGAACAATAATATTAGAAATTATGGACCTTGTTCGAGAGATCAAAGGTCAGATCCAAGTCGATTTGGTATGAAATATTTAATTTATAAATAATTGAAAATGTATATAAGCGCAGTTTCGTTGATAACGATTCAAATCATTGATATAACTCCGTGGCAATGATAAGTTATTAGTGTTATCATATGTTACGACGTGATATACTGACTTGCTGCTCGTAAATCTGTGGATCGACGGTTTTTCCTTCACCAGTTGGAAAATGAATCAACCAGGGAGTTTCTCTGAGACAGGGCGCAGGTTCCGAAAGCCAAGTGGAACCATTTTTCGCTCGTGCCATTACATGAACCACAGCTTTGCCGATACGTGATTCTCTAAAAAATAAAGAAACTCTCAAAAATGGACAAACAATTTGATATTTTTGTGGAATATAAACTCACGCGGATGGCTCGCAGGACTGCGAGATATCAATATCAATAATTTTATTAGATTTTGGAAAATCTGGCAATCCAACTTCAGCGAAAGGTCTGTTGGATTTTAAAAGTGCTACTATTCGTACTCCAGTTGTTTTCGCCGAATACAACTTCTACGAAATATAAAAAAGTGTTAAAAATGAGGACTTTTGTAAAGTTTTACCGTTACTTTTGAAAAAAAATTTACCGCTAGATCCATCGTAGTCTCGACAACTGGTTCCTTGAAACAGTAAACTGGTGTTGGATCAATCGGCCATCCCATAAAACCAACAATACTTGCAGCACTTACGATAATTCCTCCAGAGCCACCATTGTTCTTTCCCATATACTGCATTCCCATGTGAATAGTTCTCATGGTATTGCTCTAAAATTATTGTAAAAAGTTTTATTAATTATATTTATTATTTTATTTATTATTTATATTCCTTTACCGTTTGATTTTCAATGTTTTCGCAATTGGATCGAGTCACGGTTTCGTTTTTACTTCTATCCAGGTTGTTGAAGAGCACGTCGATTGCCTTATACCTGCACAAAGTCTCCTCGAAGATACCTAGTCGGTTGAACGTAAATTTAATTGAACCAATGGAATTTCATTGCCAATTTGAGTCAACTCGATTTAATTGGCTCCAACTATTTATTTATTTTTTCAGTCTAGTGGAATCAATAACTCTAAAAAGATAAATTCTTGTTGGCATTTCAAATCGCACCTTCAAACTGGCAGGAGCTACCTAGATCGCACTGAAGAAAACGGGCTCGATTCTTGCCATAAAAATCGCAAAGACTCCGTGCAGCATTCTCACCTGCTCGAGAATTCTCGTCGACCAGAACTATCGCCTCAAAAATTCACGAAATATTAAATATAATATTAACAACATTATTTAATCACTTAATCGATTATTTATTATTTTTATTATTGTTCTTTTAAATAGGTTCAACTAGATTACCCTCGCTCCATGATAGAGAAGAGAATCGGCAGCGCTCAGACCGATGTCCGCTGCTCCGCCGATGACGATCGCCACTTTGCATTCCGGATCGAGGATAGGATTGATCGTTTCTTCGCTGAATATTTCAAAAGATTTTTAATCCAGCTGCAATTAAAAATCCAAATGTTACATGTACTCACCACTTCTGTGGTTGAATTATTTTTAATTTGTCTTTATCGGTTCCATTTTTTTTCGACCAAGACCAGAAACTTCGTTTCTTCTTTTTCTCGTTCTTTCGTTCCAGATAGAATGAATTTCCTGCGTGAAGAGACTCGAGACTGCGCAACCCTTGGTTCAATCGATTTTTTTTCAATGCTGTGAGACTCCATGAACGCTGGAGAAATCCAGAAAACATTTTTTTTCTATTTTCATATCGATTAAATTAAAAAAAATGTTATTTGAGGTTTGGATCTAAGAAAAGGTTGAAGTTTACGAGAATTTATTGTGTGCTATGAGAATTGTGTTGTATATCGTCGGCTGCTCTCTTTTGTTTATAAAATTTATAGTTTAAAATATCATTTCGTTTCCAATTAATGGCTAAATAAAATCTTTGGTTTTTTTTCTAAATAGAAATTAAATTATAATTAAAATTAAAATTATTTACGAACATAACCTTCCTGTGATTGTTAGATTCACAAACGAACCGAAAGACTTTCTTACGATAGATCTTTTCATTAAATCAATTTAGATTGAATTCCAATAATATAATTCAATTAATTATTAATCTTCACATGTACATTCCGAGCAAAAATATCAATTAATTAGAATTTGTGTAATTCGTGATAAAATCTTTAACATAGAGTTTTCCATAAGTTTATTTTTTATTAAATGTCAGATAACGTTCGAATAATCTAAAGAATATCAACGAGTGTTAAATTCATTTTTTAAATTATGTTAAATGATTACAAAAACTATAATAAATTGAATTTCTTCTCCCATATCAAACAACCATGGGGTTCAATAAATCACAAGAAGGTATAAAAAGCTAGGCGTTTTATTGACAAGACTCGCAACATACATACCGAGCAAATAATACTTAAAAATCCAACAATTTGCATTAATAATAATAATAATAATAATAATAATACAGAGATCGATACTACACAGTATCGAGCTGTCTCGTTGGCGCATAATTCTCAAAAAGGAAAAGCCCGATTTCGTAGCGCATAATCCTACAAATAATTTCTTCTATTTCCATCATCGATGACAACTCAATTAACATATTTAATTGTCGCGAATTACGCAATACGCGAATTCCACGAGAAACCAGCTCGTAAATGAACAACAAAGCTTATCTAAAAAAATCGTATTATCTAAAGATGAAAGAAGAAGAAGAAGAAGAAGAAACTATAACGAAGCCCACATTAACATTCCAAAGCCGCGATCTCTCGAATCTTCTAGACAATTACCAAAATTGGCTTTTCTTTCAGTTTATCTTTGTATAAAAATTACGTTGTTCTTGGATCTTGAGAGCTTAAGAAAAAAACTTGAATTATTTTTTAATTTTTTTAATTTCACGTCGCCGTTCGTGGTCGGTGGTTGTGCTCGTTGAGAATTAATTATTCCAGAGAATTAACCCTTCGATTAACCTTCGACTCGCACTCTTTTGCTTTTTTTTTGCCATTAATCATTTTATATTAATTTTTTTATTTTAACCATTCGAAGGTTGATAGATTAAAATTTTTAGAAATCGTATTTTATTTTTTTTCATCGGTACAAAAAAATTTCCCATGGCTGATCATTCGTAACGTTCTTCTGATTATAAATTTAAAAAATTAGTACCGAGTATACAAAGTTATAGAATAATTTCCATTTTTTGTGCAACATTTTCTATTTAAAAAAAAAATTGCAATTGTACCTTTTTTTAAGTATTCGGAGCTGGGGATTTTTTTTTACAATAGCAAAACAACGTTATGTACAATCAACCATGGATGGATGTTCAGAGAATTTTTTTTAAACCAATAGAAACAGTGAAACACGTTTTTTCTATCGAAATCTATAATCAACATCGGCTCCCCCCTTTCTGTATTTTATTTGAAGCAAACAAAAGTTATTCGGTAAATAAATTTATACCGAAAATATTGTAAAAGTAAATGTAATTGATAAAGTACAATGGACAAAGTAATCACTCATTATTTTCTTCATTACTTTCACTCTTATGCTATATTCGTTAGAATACATTTTTGTTGAGGAAACTTTGTCTTTTGATTTCAATAAAATGATGAAACATTTTTGTACTAACGTAGCAAGATATTCGATAAATATTTTATATTAAATAACAAATGATAATAAACAAAGAAATTTTAGCCCGAGTCGACGAGCAATCGAAGGATTTAGACTTGGAATTATTCTATAAATTGTTATTAACACACACACGCACGCACGCACGTACACACGCACGCACGTACACACGCACGCACACACTCACACACATGCGCGCGCACGCGCATGATACATTGTTGTAACGATAATAGTCGATGGAGGTACACGTTAAATTGGTACGGCATGAAATTTGTAGCGGTTGAAAGCGAGGAATGGTCCTGGCTGGCGATTATACGTGCGATTTGTAGATTTTTGCACGTTTATTGCTCGGGAAAAACGACTTCTCGGGGCTGTAATCCATTCTCCACCAGCCAAACAGTTCCGCTCTGAGCAGTACGTAATATGTGGATCAGAGCTTTGCCAACGTGTTCGGCTTTTTGTGGAACGTACGATGCGGTGTCGCGGTGCCAGGCATCCTCGTACAAGGGTGAAAGAAGGGTCGTAGGTGCTACGTCGCCCTGGGAACACGTTGCACTTGGACACAGGGCCATTACCCTTACGCCTGTTAGATTAACGTGGTAATCGTCCTGAAAAAAAAAAGAAATAAATAAAATTACAATAGAATTCAAGTTATTTTTCGATTTTTAGATAACGATTTCAATGATAATCGTCAATAAATTAATTACAAATAGTTTGTTGTTTATATTTTGAAATAAAGCAGAATTATTTGACAGAAAAATGAAGTGAATGTAATTAAATTGAATTTCAAAACTCACTCCAAATGCCCTTGTGAGACTGACGATTGCGCTCTTCGTGGCAGAGTAAATCGGCAAGCTCACATAGGGATTGATACCAACGTTGCTACCGGTATTGACGACGACACCACCTCTGCCACCTCGGTCAGCTCCGAGAAATCGTTGAGCCAGCAGCATTCCTCTTATCACGCCATTCTGCTCGTACAATTAATAATAAATTAGTATTAATAATTCATTCAATTACCACGTTAACTTTGAAAATAGAAAGAAAAAAAATGTATTATGTCTTACCAGATTGATGTCGACCTCGAGCTCCCAGAATCTATCGTTCATTATTCCAGCATTGTTGATAACTATGTCGATATGACCAAATACAGCGATAGTCGTACGGAAGGATTCTGCAAAAACGATGAAAAAAATTGTGATAAAAATTGTACTATGTCTGAAATACTTGGCACGCTTTAAGAATCGAAATTTCAGTTATAAGCTTCGTCTCAACATTGAACTTGACAACGATAAAAACGTGATAAAAATTGTAGAATGTGTGAAATACTTTATATACTTTAAGGATCGAATTTCCTGTCATAAGCTTCGTCTCAACATTGAACTTGACAACGACAAAAACGTGATAAAAATTGTAGAATGTGTGAAATACTTGATATACTTTATGGATCGAATTTCCTGTCATAAGCTTCGTCTCAACATTGAACTTGACAATGATAAAAACGTGATAAAAATTGTAGAATGTGTGAAATACTTGATATACTTTATGAATCGAATTTCCTGTCATAAACTTCGTCTCAACATTGAACTTGATAACGACAAAAACGTGATAAAAATTGTAGAATGTGTGAAATACTTGACATACTTTAAGGATCGAATTTTCAATCATAAGCTTCGTCTCAACATTGAACTTGACAATGATAAAAACGTGATAAAAATTGTAGAATGTGTGAAATACTTGACATACTTTAAGGATCGAATTTTCAGTCATATCTTGAATTTTATCTCAAGTTCGATCTTGAATTTAATCTCAAGTTCGATCTTGAATTTAATCTCAAGTTCAATCTTGAATTTAATCTCAAGTTCGATTTTAAGTTCAATACAAACATGTAACTTACGACTGTAAATGCACACCCTGAGAATTTGTGGTATATTCACCTTCGAATTGCGAATAATCGGTCACATCGCACTGACAAAATATCACACGATCTTTTCCATGCTTCGCTGCCAAAGAATTCGTCAATTTCTCCCCCTCAACTCCATTGATATCGCATATTGAGACCTAAAAACGATCGATGAATAATATCAATTGATACAAATTAATGAAATTAAATTATTCTACACATACATCGATGTTAAAAAAAAGCTTGAAAAGTAGAATTTTGCACATTGCTTGCTCATTATTTTTCATCTTTCGTAAAGCCAATCTCTTTACGAAGAAATACTGTGAACAATGTTGGCTTCTTTATATAGAAAACGGATGAAAAATAATAAAGAGGCAATGTGTAATATCCACTTAACATATTTTAAGTACTCTGACATTAAAATCTGGAAGAAAATATTATCGCGAACAAAGCTTTCTCTATAAGAAAGCAAAAAAAAAAACGACAAAGTATACATTCGACTCCAATTGAATTAATATTATTAAAATCAAATGAAATTCAGTTTAAATCAACTAAATCTTCTTTTTTCTTACGTTCATAATTTTCTTTTAAATTTAATATTCGATTTATGCATTAAAAGTTCATTAATTTCGAGTCTAACGATGGATGTTATTCTCCGGTATATTATCTCTTTCAACAAGAAATTTCCAACACTCTGTGAATTTCTAAAAATAATCAAGATCTATTTTTCGCAAAGACGCCTCACAGCGAGGCGCCACTTTACAGTCATTGTCATGCGTTCTCTCTCTCTCTCTCTCTCTCTCTCTCTCTCTCTCTCCCTCCCTCTCATTCTTAATACCTTAGCTCCATGATTCAATAGTTCCTCGGTGTACGTACTCCCGATACCGCAAGCCGCTCCCGTCACCAGAGCCACGCGCCCTGTCAACTCCATCCTCTCAACCGATAAATCTCCTGCAATAAAAAAAATTATAAATAAACAAAATTGTTCACAAGAAGAAAAAAACGTCGTGATTATACGTAATAACGTGTAATCACAATTCCTAAAATCTTCAAAATACTCCACGAATATAAAAGAAAAGCCGGCTATCATGAGCCAAGATAATCAAGCAATCTCATCTGTTAAATTATTTCCAACGACCCTCCGACCTGCCAAACCGACTCACCAAAGCCTATCACGAATATTCCACGTTTCCTCTCGACTTAAAAAAAAAACAAAACCTTGGTACTCAGACTTCCCTGGAGTTTAATTTTAATATAGCACAATGGATTAAAAGAAATGATTTGAGGGTACATCGAATGCAAATACAGATTCTGGCACTATTTTACAATTTTTTGAGTATTGCATCAACTTCAAAAAAATATTTTCGTTTTCGCACTTGGTCCGATACGCGTCTACGCTTTTAATCACGATTTTTACAATCATTAAAGCACTCCACAGCAATATAACGGAAGCCGGCTTGTACCGAGTCAATATAATCGAACAATCTCATCTGCTAAATTATTTCCAACTACCATCTGACCTGCTACATCGACTCCCCAATGCCTGTCACGAATATTCCACCTTTCCTTCTATCTTAAAAAATAAAAAAACTTGATTCTCAGACTTCGTTATAGCTTAATTTCAATTAATTATAACACACAAAAACACAAAAATTAGCGATTTAATGATATCTTGAATGGAAATAAAGATTCTGACACTATTCTACAATTTTTCAAATGTTACCTCGACTTTTAAAATATTTTCGTTGTCTTATTTAGCTTTTTGTTTTCGTGTAGATGTCCCTCGGCGGGTTGCCCGAACGAAAGTGAATCGACCTTGCCGAGGATGCGGACGAAGAGGGAGAGAGATAGAGAATGATACCGACAGCGATAGAACGATGAAGGGTGGAAACCCCCGGCGCAGACGATTCAAGAGCGGCGTAGAAAGAGAGAAAGAGAGAAAGAGAGAGAGAGAGAGAGAGAGAGAGAGAGAATAGTTGCCACGGCAGTGGTGGTGGTCGTTTTTAGCCGGACGCGAGCGGTCTCGAGGTGTGGCTATGATGGTGCGCCACCGGGTGTAGAAACGTACCGTTCGGTCGGCAGGCAACTTTGCCGGATGTGACTATGAGTCTCTGGGAGGTGCTCGTATATACACGACCCGCCCAGTCTCGGGGTAGTACACCTGGGGTATGGGGGATATCGATTTACTCGTGGGCTCGACGAAGCTCGCTAGTCCGTGAAGCAATTTTTGCGAATAAAAAATGTTGTGGCGGCTCCTTAAGGGGAAGCGAAACCTCGATACTTACACGGATGTTTCGCTTCTCTCTCAATCCACCTTGAGCTGCCATTCTTATATTTCTTCTCTACCGTACTCATAGACGTTTCATCTCTTCTCCCTTAAGGGGAGACGGTATATTCGTGAGTGCGAAAGAGATAGAACTGGTACGGCGCTCGCGGCGGAGCAAAAGAGAAGCTGTACATCCGTGTAAGTATGGATGTTTCATCTCCCCTCTTAAGGGAACACATTCATCTCGGAGTCTGTCTCTGCGCAATGTCGCAGGGCCGCACATTAGACTCCGAATTTCCTTGCACGTTTGTGAGACCTTCCAGAACCTTTTGGGTTTCACGAGGAGGATAGGAATGTCAAATATTAAGGGAATGGGTGGTAAGCTGAATGTGTAATCGTTGTAAGAACCCTTTAGCTTTTTTTTTTAAGTTTCAAATAGCTACCGGAGATGTATGGGCTATTCCAGATTATCTCGACTGGTTTTTGTTCTAAGATAAATTGACATCTGTTTAATTTATAAAACGGACGTTTCGCGGAATCTTTTGGTTTCTTTATTTTTTCATATTCCTTTTCAAAATTTAACGGATGCCGATATTTTTTGTTGGCGAAAAAACAGAACAGATCGATAGCTTTTTGAAATTTTTAGTAAATTTCAAACGATAAACGAAGTAATCAGCGCACTCGACAACAGTCGCTCAAATCTTTATTTCAAATTTGAAAAAATCCTTTTAGGAGGCTACAATGTAAATAATTTGTTTACAGATTTTTCCACAGATTACAAGTCGATTTTTACTAATAAGATTCGATCAGATTCCGCTAAGATCGGTAGCCGATCTAATTCATTTTTTTTTTAAATCGATTTTTGAATATTGTGAGAAATTTAAACAAATATTACAACCGTTACGAATAATTGAAAAAAAATGTTTACGGAGAAAATGCAAGTTTAACAATGCGCGAAGTTGATCGTAAAAAGACTTACAGCGTATCGTTACATTAGTGATACGTTAAAAAAAATTAACAACGCTCGTTGTTTATCCAGTGAACTGAGAAGTCAGCTGAGAAACCCGCGCTATAGATCCTCATCTGTCGATAAACACTATTCGTGTTTCGTCTGTCATGGCATAATGTCATGGAGCTCGGTCACTCTGCAAGCAAATCGAAAGGCTAATGATCTGACATTAGCGTGAAGAGACGATATAGCTTAAAAAGAGGCGTGAGTGAGCGAAGCCGGTGCGGATCGTTCTCACGTGCAATGGACTGCGCCGGTGGCGGCAGAATTAAACTGAAGAAACTTTCGCACAATCGTACATCACGAAACGCGGTTGCCGGTACGAGAAGCAAGCAATCGAGACGAAAGCAGAATCCGAGATCTAGAAAATGCGTTTGTCTGCCATCGAATTACGCCGTTGTCGAGTTTCCAATTGTCTGGTCAGAACTGAGGTTCGTTTACAGTCAATAAAAAATTTTTTTTTCAAAATTACTTCTTGAAAAATATTTATCTATTTTATTTGTTTATATTCTACAGAGCAAATCAACAATTATGCGATGGAGCTGTCAGATGTGCGAGGGATCAGCTATTTCCCGTACATCGTGTTATCCTCTCGGCCGTTAGTCCGTACTTCAAGGCTCTCTTCACAAATAGTCTTAAAAGTGGCAAGAAAGACACAAACGAGGTGTCGATCGGATGCATACCTGGCGAGATATTTGGTTTGATTCTCGATTACGCGTACACCGGAACCTGTAACGTTACTTCGAACAACGTGGAACAGCTTTTGCCGTTGGCCGATCAATTCGAAGTGCTGGGTGTTGTACAGTTATGCTGTCAATTTTTGTTACAGGAACTCAGACCCGATAACTGTCTTGGTACGAATTATTCGATTGTTAAAATAACATTTTCAAAAAAAGAATTATTAAGTGCGCAAGAATGTTATTCGATTGTATTTCAAATCAGTCTTGAACATGTTCTCGGTAGTACAAAGTTGGATTCTATGCAGCATCGAACTCTATCGAACAAATAGAGCACAACATAGTCTTTGTGTTTAAAAATGTTTATAAAATGTGATAAAACAAAAAACACAACGATAGGCTCGATAGAGTTGGGGTGGGGAGGGGTCCGGTCACTGTTTATAGTAAAAAATACGTGTTTTTAATTGTTAAAAAAATCGTATTGACAATACCCGATGATGTCTAAAGGTCTTACCTTTATCTTTATTTAAAAATAATTTTCAATTGCTCCGCAGGCATTTTTAAATTCGCTCGACACTACTTCTGCCGAGATCTCGAGGAGAAGGGTCGCAAGTACATTCGTCATCACTTCAAACAAATATTGCACGAGAGCCCCGAGTTCAAGGATCTTGAGTCTGACGAGCTTGAGGCTATCCTCCGAGATGACGAGCTCAACGTGCGAAACGAAGAGCTCGTTTTTGGAGCTATCAGGACTTGGGTGGAAAATAAACCGTTCGAGCGTAAGAATTATCTTGCGAGACTTCTACAATGCGTACGGTTTGGTCTAATGAACTACAAGTACTTCACGCACAACGTTTTATCCTGGAGATACGTTGACCAGGATGAGGAATGTCAACGTGTACTCTTTCCTGCCAATGTTTATCTCTCGGATCAGGAAGCTCGACAAAACAACGAAGTTGACTTGAGGAATCCACTCACTAGACCTAGGGTACCTTACGAAATTCTTTTTGCCGTTGGAGGATGGATCGCTGGTTCACCCACCAGCTTCGTCGAGACATACGATACGAGGTACAAATTAAATTAATAACTTTGAAACAAAATAAATAAATATTTTTTTAATAATACTCATTAAATGTTTATTAAAAAATTTATTTTCCTACGTATGTACAATTAAGTATACGTAGGATACAACGAATGATTGAATTATCAGATATATTTTAGGTTATATACGAAATATACGAAAGCAAAAATAATATCTGAGTTGTAACGAAAATCTACTTAAAATGTATTTAAGATATATAAACCGACGTAAAGTTTTATATATCGGATTTATTTTCCATTAGAGTTGTAAAATGCACTATTATTCTGGCAATTCAATTGTATTTCTTTGTTAATAATAAATAAATTTTTAATATTGAATAATTTCAAGAATAAACATATGGGATTTAAATTCCATATATGAAGAATATAATGAAAGATACAATTAGACCAAATATTCTTTGTTAATACCAAGTATTTCTTTGTTAATAATAAATAAATTTTTAATATTGAATAATTAAGAATAGACAAATGGGATTTAAATTCCATATATGAAGAATATAATGAAAGATACAATTAGACCAAATATTCTATATCTCGAATGTATTTTAGATTCTTCAGATTCTTAAGGTTCTTAAGGATGTATACGAAATATATGAAAGTGAAAAATATATCTGAGTTGTATAAAAAATATATTAAAATATATTTCCTTGTTGATAATAAATAAATAAACTTTTAATATTGTACATTTCAAGGGCAGACAGATGGTTCCTATCGTCAAACACGGATTCCACACCTCGCTCTTACCATGGAATGTGCGCCCTGAACAATCTGATATACATAATCGGTGGTTTTGACGGTCATGAACATTTCAACACGGTCCGTTGTTTCGATCCGGTTACTCAAGTGTGGAGAGAACGAGCCTGCATGTATCATGCACGTTGTTATGTCAGCGTTTGCACTCATGGTTAGCAAATAGTCGAAAATTCCATTTAAAAAAATGCACTTGACTATCGTTACATTTCAAATTTCTGGACCGATGAACGTGTCAATGACAAAGTGTTCAACCTCGATACTTTCAACACATTTTAATTGACAATAAGTGAATGACGTTAAATGATATTTATCGATTTGATTTCTGCCATGGTTTTCCATTAATTGATAACAATTTATCGATTTTCATCTACTTATTTTGATTACAAGTGTGTTTAAAGGTTTAAGATGGTAGACGAATAATTTTGAGACTTGTGAGAATTTGAAATAGTGAAAAGTATGATTTTTTTATGCCAAATGGGTCAACAATGTTGAAGAGTCTGCACTAATTGTCTTACAGAAGCTGAATATTTAACTGTGATATTTCTTGATGTTCGCCTCTTACCATTTTCTACATTTTAAGTCCCCTGCGCTAGTTTTCTCTTACTCGGCAGCTTATACTTGTATCGGGCTACCAAAGGGAACTGCGCATGCGTGGTAGTTTTAAGCTGGCGTTGCCGCGGAGTGGGGATTGCAGGGAAATAAAAAATGTGTAATAACGAACGTTCCAGAGGAGTTGTGATCCAGAGACTTCGACCATTCTTTAGTGGCACGAAAGAAAATTAATTACACAAATTTTAATTGTTACAAACACGAGTATAAAAGTTTTAAAAATCCGGACAAAGATGTCCTCAGTCTTATTATGCAATATATAATTATGCGGTCAGAATAATTAATTACAAAGTCGATGATCAAACAAATTGTGACAATTTTAAGCTGGCAAAATCTACGCTCTCGGTGGTTATAACGGACGCACCAGAATGAGTTCCGGCGAGCGTTACGATCCGCAACGCAATCAGTGGGAGATGATACCATCGATGCATACTCAAAGGTCAGATGCAGGAGCTGCAGCTCTCGGTGACAAGATCTACATCGTCGGTGGTTTCAACGGCCACGAAGTCTTACGATCGGCTGAAGTATTCGACGTACAAGCGAACCAGTGGAGCTATATTCGTTCGATGTCGAATCCACGAACCGGAGTGTCTCTCATAGCATTCAGAAACAGTCTCTACGCTCTCGGAGGTTTCGACGGTACTATGAGGCTCACCTCGGGTCAGTTGCACACAAATATTGATGACTTAAAGGCAGAAAGGCGTATCGATTCTGTATAAACATAAATATACATTTTTCTCGTTATAAATAACCGATATATCGATTTCTGGGCTCTCTCTTTCAATGCTACTCCGATATTCGCCTCCTACGAATCTTGGAAAGTGCTGGCGAACTATCGGACCGCATTATAAATTTCACTGTAACGAGGGAGAGAGAGAGAGAGAGAAAGAAGGAGATCAAACCGCGAGGCACTTGAATAAGTAACGAGGGAGCCTCGGTTTTATTTTCCTCTCAGGTGAACGCTACAGTCCCTATCACGACGATTGGCACAAGATCTCGCAAATGTTTTGCCCACGAAGTAACTTCGCCACCGTCGTACTCGACGATATGATTTTCGTCGTTGGTGGCTTCAACGGTAATTTATTAAAACCGTTAACATTGCTTATATTCAATTTTACATTTCAAATAAAAAAAATTATTAAGGAGAACACACGCACAATGCTCGGTGGGCATTGTGTGTTCTCTTTTATTTATTTTTATGTTTTTACATGTACTTAAAAATTATTTTTCTCATTTTTATATTCTCGTCATTTATCGCTTCAAAGGATCTGAACCGATCGCCTACGTCGAGTGTTACGACCCCGACAGCGACGAGTGGTACGACGCTTCCCCGATGAATCTCAATAGAAGTGCACTCGGCGCCTGCGTTATTCCCGGTCTCGTCAATGCTAAGGATTACTCGTACGTGAGCAAAGCTCGAAACTTGGGACAGGGTCAAACGACCACTAGAAATCGTGTTAAATCAGGTAATCAAAGCGCTGTGGAAATTCATCGCACGAACGCCGATGATCGTTACGCCTACGAGGAGGTAGACGAGGATGTTGAACTTCCTCCGATTCCTGGAACGGAGCAAAATCATTCTAGAAGCACCTAAAGCCTCGTACGAAAAAAAAGAATGAAATTGCGACAAAAAAAAACGATGACAGAGGACAACAACTTGAATAGCTATCGTCCACATATAATTTTATTCACAAAATTTTGTAATTTTTTATTTTTTTTTTCTGTCTCATGATTCCTGTCTTTTGCTACGATTTTAGTGAAATTTTCTGTGTCCACGTGGCACGTGTTGTACTTGGCGTTTGCGAAGCCACTTTTTTTAATCGTCTTATTCCCAGGGAATACTTTTAACTCGTACTTTTGGTACGAAATGTATTTATTTTATTTTATTTTATTTTATTTTATTTTTTTTTAACGAATTGTCACGTATTTTGTTGCTACGATTTAACTTGATGTTTGGTGCGAGAATTATTAAAGAGTATATCGATCTCCGTAGCCTTTTCTTCTCTTTTTTTAAATTGGCGAAATAGATTACGTTTCTGATAAAGTTTTAGATTTTAATGACAATACTCAAGAACATTTCTTAAATTGATTTTTGGTGTAAGAATTATTAAAGAATATATCGATCTCCGTAGTATTTTCTTCTTTTTTATTTTTTAATTGGCGAAATAGATTACGTTTCCGATAAAGTTTTCAATTTTAATGACAATACTCAAAAATATTACTAAATTGATTTTTCGCGTAAGAGTTATTAAAGAGTTTATCGATCTCCATAGCCTTTTCTTCTCTTTTTTTAAATTGGCGAAATAGATTACGTTTTTGATAAAGATTTCGATTTTAATAACAATACTGAAAAATATTTCTTAAATTGATTTTTGGTGTAAGAATTATTAAAGAGTATATCGATCTCCGTAGTATTTTCTTCTTTTTTATTTTTTAATTGGCGAAATAGATTACGTTTCCGATAAAGTTTTCAATTTTAATGACAATACTCAAAAATGTTTCTTAAATTGATTTTTGGCGTAAGAATTATTAAAGAGTTTATCGATCTCCGTAGCCTTTTCTTCTCTTTTTTTTTAAATTGGCGAAATACATTACGTTTTTGATAAAGATTTCGATTTTAATAACAATACTGAAAAATATTTCTTATATTGATTTTTGGCGCAAGAATTATGTAAAAGTATTTCAATGTCCGTAGTATTTTCTTCTTTTTTATTTTTAAATTTGCGAAATAGATTACGTTTCCGATAAAGTTTTCAATTTTAATGACAATACTCAAAAATATTACTAAATTGATTTTTCGCGTAAGAGTTATTAAAGAGTTTATCGATCTCCATAGCCTTTTCTTCTCTTTTTTTAAATTGGCGAAATAGATTACGTTTTTGATAAAGATTTCGATTTTAATAACAATACTGAAAAATATTTCTTAAATTGATTTTTGGTGTAAGAATTATTAAAGAGTATATCGATCTCCGTAGTATTTTCTTCTTTTTTATTTTTTAATTGGCGAAATAGATTACGTTTCCGATAAAGTTTTCAATTTTAATGACAATACTCAAAAATGTTTCTTAAATTGATTTTTGGCGTAAGAATTATTAAAGAGTTTATCGATCTCCGTAGCCTTTTCTTCTCTTTTTTTTTAAATTGGCGAAATACATTACGTTTTTGATAAAGATTTCGATTTTAATAACAATACTGAAAAATATTTCTTATATTGATTTTTGGCGCAAGAATTATGTAAAAGTATTTCAATGTCCGTAGTATTTTCTTCTTTTTTATTTTTAAATTTGCGAAATAGATTACGTTTCCGATAAAGTTTTCAATTTTAATGACAATACTCAAAAATATTACTAAATTGATTTTTCGCGTAAGAGTTATTAAAGAGTTTATCGATCTCCATAGCCTTTTCTTCTCTTTTTTTAAATTGGCGAAATAGATTACGTTTTTGATAAAAATTTAGATTTTAATAACAATACTGAAAAATATTTCTTAAATTAATTTTTGGCGTAAAAATTATTAAAGAGTTTATCGATCTCCGTAGCCTTTTCTTCTCTTTTTTTTATTGGCGAAATGAATTTGGTTTCCGATAAAGATTTAGATTTTAATGACAATACTCAAAAATATTTCATAAATTGATTTTTGGCGCAAGAATTATATAAAAGTATTTCGATCTGCGTAGTATTTTCTTCTTTTTTCTTTTCTAATTGGCTAAATAGATTACGTTTCCGATAAAGTTTTAGATTTTCGATGATAATATTCAAAAAAATTTCGCACTCGAACGAATAAATACAAAATTTGTAAGCAATTCAATGCTATTTCATGCAAGAAAACATTTAAAAATGGCTTAACAACTGACAAGGGATGATTGTATTGAAAGGAATTAATGAATTTAACGTTATGCGATGAACATGTACCAATCAATCTCAATCGAAGCTCAATCGAAGGCAGCCAATTACGGTGAAGCTAGATACAACGACAGAAATTTCTATCACATCGTGTTACATCGTCGGATGCAATATTTTCTTTTTAATTGCAGCTTGCAATGCTAGCCTTTAAAAATTATCTTTAAACTTCCTAAAACAATTTGAACAAATTCTTTAAGAAATTTATTCAACGTTTTAGGAATATATTTGTCCTTTTCTCTACAGAATTAATGGAATTAATAAATCCTTCGCTGTAGGGAATCTAATTACAGGAATGAGGAATCTCAACGTAGGATACAGAAAAAAAGTAATCAAAGGATCCAATTATTCAAATTAATAGTAATAATAATTACTATTAAGGAGCGCAAGGGGGTGAAAGCCCAGATTCTCCTATGAGGATTGTTGCTCGTAAAGCGTACAAGGGGGCGAGATATGTTTATAACATAGAGAAATAATTACGTTTTTTGTTGATCTATTTCGCATGTATATATATTGTAACGCAGAAAAAGTCGAATACACGAGGAACAATAAAAAAAATTTCGGGGTGTCCGAGCGGGGATTCGAACCTGGAACTTTTCGATTGTCAATCGGACATTTCTAGTTATGCCAGGCCGCTTACCACACTTAAGGGGTTATACGCAGTTGGAAATTTCATAAAATCGATTTTTTATTGCATTTTCGGAATGTACATATATTTGAGTATATTATCTGAAAATTTCAAATCGATCCGGCAAATATTCTTAGAGATACATGCATATCTGTGAAAAAATGTTAACGATATGTAAACGACTTTTGAAACTTTGAAAGCGTTTTTCTCAAAACGGTGTTTTCAAAGTCGATTACCACGATTTATCAAAAACGGCTCAACCGATTGGTCTGCAATTTTAAGACAACATTCTCAGATATATTCTTCAGATATTAATCGAAGAAATAAGATTTCCGATAATTATTTATATTTTTTTTAAACAATTCAACAAAAAAATTTTGCTTTTTTTCTTTTTGGAGCCGCCATTTTGTCAAAAATCAAAATTTCGACTATTCCTTCTATCAATACCTAGATTTAACTATCCACTGATAGAATCTTTTTGGTTTTTTAATTTTCGATAATCCAAAACGGATATATCGTGCTCACCGCCAGACACCTTTTTTTGGAGGACCTCCAGGAGATCGTCTACAGGAGCAGTGTAAATCACTATTTTTGAAAATGAAAAATGCCGATCTAAAGTTAAAAGCTACCACTACATTTATTAATACTTTTGTATTTGTTAAATAAAATCCCTTTTCAGCAAAAAATTCGTAAAAAAACGACTTTTTTTGGCCTTGCAACTGCGTATAACCCCTTAATTCGTAGTATCCTCATATATTGAATATTCAACCACGTTATAATATATTATATGCATATATTTATATTTTAATTTTATTTATACATATATACATATACAACAATACAATTATTAACTGCAATTGTATTTTTATATCAATATACATCATCAACCGTAATTGTATTATTTATTTTATTTTATCATTCGTATGTTCAAATTGATCAAAAATTAATCACGTAAAGTCGCTCATCTCGAAGTCGCTCGGGGATTCTCCGTGCAGTTTAAAAAAAATTTTATTCATACCATAACTAGAAGTTTTTAAAAATATCTTAGTAATATAGATATCCTTTGCGCTATAAAGTTAATATAATTAATACATATTTTGCTCTATAAAGTTTATTTAATAAATACATTTTTTGCTCTATAAAGTTTATATAATTAATACATTTTTTTTTCTCTATAGAGTTAATGTATTTAATAAATCTTTTGTTGTATGGAGTCTGATCATAGGAATAAGGAATCTGAAGGTAGGATAGAGAAAAAAAAAAGTAATGAATGACCCAATTATTCGAATTAATAGTAATAATAATTACGATTTTTATTGATCTATCTCACATGTATATATATATTATATATGTATATGTATATATTCATATTTTAATTCCGTTTATACATATATACATACACATCTATATAATAATGTATATTGTATACATCATTTACTGCAATTGCATGTATTATTTTTTTCTTTTTCATCTCTTTATTATTTTTTTTTTCTTGCTTTCAAATTTTTGGTGTTTCGTCTTATAATCGCGTAAAGTCATTAATTTGAGAGTCGCTCGGCGACTCCCCGACCAGTTAATAGGGCTCGGTCGACGGTCCTTCGTGTTGTTACATTTATTTAATTCTCTTTTATTTTTAAATTTTATTTTTTAACTCGTGTGCCACGCGGATGATTTAATTTTTCGGAGGCATCTCGCGCGTTTCGTGAGTTACCATAAGAGCTCGGCTATCTAGAAAATTATTTGTGCCTTAGATCTTAATTCATTTTGAAAAAACGTTTTTCTTTATTCTGTTTTTAATTATTGTTTTTTTTTTATTTTCTTCTTTCTTTCATTAAATACGTTTATCACGCAAAGAGACGAGTTCTAAAAAGTTCAATACGCTCGCGGATTGGACTTGAATTATCGTACAAGTATACATAATAATGCAACGACGTAGTTAGTATTCTCCTCGCTTATCCCTCTTTTTATCTCTCTTTCTCTCTCTCTTTCTCTCTCGTTCTCTCTCTCTCTCTCTCTCTCTCTCTCTCTCTCTCTCTCTCTCTCTCTCTCTCTCTCTCTCTCTCTCTCTCTCTCTCTCTCTCTCTCTCTCTCTCTCTCTCTCTCCTCTCTCTCTCTCTCTCTCTCTCTCTCTCTCTCTCTCTCTCTCTCTCTCTCTCTTATTTTTTCTTTTATTTTGAGCAAACGATAGGACGACAATGGAAAAAATTCATCAATAATCTTACACTGTAAGTGTCCTCCTTCTCTATGTGTACGTGTGAGTGTATTTATACGTGTAAATAGTATTAAATGGAGAAGCGAAAAAAAAAAGAAGATTAAAATTTCGAATTGTATTTGCTTTTAGTACCGAAATAATTCAATTTTTCATTTCGGTTGCATTTAATCTGCAAGTTCGCTCATTCGACGCAATAATTCAC